>QVRM01002345.1:0-297300 GCA_003439945.1 Dermanyssus gallinae
AATGGAGGTTCCCAAGCGCTCGCAAAGAAGTCTGTTTTCGCAAGATCTTTTTTAAAGTGCTCGGTGGTTAGCATCCATTGGACCCCAAGGTGCGTGGAGTGTTGTAGTGCTGTCAGGCGGGAGAGACGGATTCTGGGAATGAATGTTTGGAGGCAGGGTATATATAGGTAGGCAGGTATATATATATATATATATATATATATATATATATATATATTTGTAAGTATGTTTTAATAAGCGGAGTGTAGTGAGCTTGGACCAGCATACCAGCGCTGTGCTGGGTTTTTTTCACAAGATCTACAGGTCTGTTTCTCACGTGGATAGACGAGAGAACTGTGTTTACCATAGACAACGTATATATGTTACTCTACCTGTTGTTCAGCATCACTTGCTCCACGCTGCCGCGCCTAGCGCACGCACTCGTTCTACGGAAGCCATCAAACGCCCTGCGGCCTTTCAATGGCCAGCCAGTGTAAGCAGGCGGACTGAGCCTAGCCAAACTGAATGAAGCCGAAGCCTTTCTCTTTTGCCTTCCAATGTCGTTGTGTTCTATGTGGTGGTGGTGTTGTGCTGCTGCAGCAGCTCATTCAGGACGGCTTCAGGGTCAGTTCGTCCTCCATCCTCCGTTTGCTCCTTGGCCCAATCTCCTTTTCTTGAGTTCTCAATCTCTCTCCATCTCTCTCCTGCTCCACTTTCTCTATCCCGCTCGTTGTCCTTGTGTGTGTTGTCCTCCTGTCCGACCAACCGAGCTAGCAAGCAACAACTGGGCACTGCTTGTCTTGTTCACATTAACATTGATTTCTAATGGCGGGCATTACTTAACTGCGCTAAGCGCAGTTCAGGTGGGGCAGATGAGTTGGCGCGTCAGCCGCTGTGTGCAGTTAATGGAGATCTCTTTCGTGCTTTGCGGTGGAGACAAAGCACAACCGTTTACATTTTTGTCTGCCCAGATACATCTGCTGAAACCCGACGACCACCACTGCAGGTGGTTGCACGGGACAGCGGCCAATCTCAGCAACATGCTGCAGGATGTCAGATGTTAAGTATATCCTGCAGTTAAATCATTGCCTTGAGATCTGTAGCATATATATATATATATATATATATATATATATATATATATATATATATATATTGCGGTCGGTCCCTTAAAAAAAGCCGAATCAGCACGTGTTTACATAAAAAAAGAAGGTTGTTTTTAACTAAAGAAAGAATGGGGGCAGATTTGAGCTGTACTTGCGGGGAGATATCAGTTTAACTAACGCTAATGTCTGTGCATGCGATTATTACTTAATGCTCAATTACCACATCAGAGAAAAAAGCGTCTACTTGACCGTTTAAGCGGGATGCCACAGGAACTCCGCATTTCAACATCATTGGAGCTCGGAACAAATTGATGTCCACAATATATATATATATATATATATATATATATATGTATAGGCTGTGTACATCAATTTTAATTCAACGAGGGCAACAGTATTATAGCGGTAGTAGATCGTTAGTGAAGCAGGCTACTTCTGGCCAGGCCCAGGCCGGCGACTGACGCATGAGTGATATAGAGCTGTGTCCAAAATTGTAATGATTAACGTTGTTGAATTAATTAAAACAGCTTATGTTGTTTCACACCAAGATATATGTATATATATATATATATATATATGTATATATATATATATATATAGATATATATATATATATATATATATATATATATATATATATATATATTTATATTTATATAGATATATATATATATATATATATATATCTATATACTTGGTGGATCAATCAGTTCGTAGCATGATAGCGTAATGACAGAACTAAAACTACGTACCTTTGCTATTCAGTTTCCAACGATTTCCAGTTGTCTTTGTATCACAAGCCAACTATTCAGTATATGTCAGGCCCAAAGACTCGTCAACGGCGGATATCACATCATTGTCGCTCTGATATCTTATAGGGTATCTCATGAATAATTCGAGAGCATCTTTGTGGTAAAACAGCACTCAGGGCTTCTTCTGTACATAGTGCTACGATAAGCTTCTTCAATGGTGTTGTTGTAGTAGTGCTCTTCAGTAAATGTTCGTCCTGTAAAAGATTGTCGACTAACAGGATGCCCTTTACATCCCAGAAGACGGTTGCCAAAACGTTTGCAGTCAAGGTGCGCTTTTTAAACTGATGCGAGACCTTTCGCGACCTACGGTAAACTCCCGGGGACATTTCGAAGTTCTGGAATTACGTAGTGGTCCTAGGTTTTGCAGCAATTACGAATTAGCCGAGAAAGCTCCTCAGACGTGACTCCGTGCAATGAGCACGAACTATACCTGCTGCGGGCATCTTCCTTGCAAACAGAAAATTGATCAGATGTGCAAATTCTCAAGAGTAACATTCCCTAGGCCCGTTTGGCCCTGGGAAACCAAACATACGATATAGATTATATGGCAACGAATTTATATTGTCATACTGTCGTGGCCCATTTGAGGGCTGTTAAGGCTTACTGTTTAACAGATAGGTGTGCGCACTGATTCTGTATCGAGCGGTTAAAGCCCCGGGCCAAGTTAACCATGGGCAACTGGTCGGGATGCCTGCTGTCTTGGCTTAATAGGCACAATGCCAAGAGATTCAACATCACACAAAGTTGAGTTTGTGCCAATTAGCATTTCGCTAAATCCGCGGTTGGAAAAAGGCAGATACCATGGTGGAAAAACTTTAGTTCTTCGGATGAAACGGAAATTCAGCAAGCCGCAAGTTGAACTTATTTCCTGCTGCAATGAGAGCTCGATTTTGCATCCGTTCGTCCTTTAGATACAAACAGCTCTACTTGTTTTTTTTTGTGGACTATACACCACACTCCACCTAAGTGAAAATATTTTAATACTGCTTAGTTTTTATTCCACTATTAACATAACTCTAATTGCTTAGAGGAAATGATTGTGCTCGCGACATATCGGAGCGCAGATGAAGTTTTTCTCTGATAGCCCACGTGCAAGCAAGTATTGGGAAATAAATAAGAGAAACCCACTTTAGACTTTCTTTTAGTTTCTGACTAAATAAGCTGCTTACAACACTGTAGTAGTTCAGTTTCGCTGCCGTAAATTGTCCGGCACCAGGCAGTACAAAGAAGCTGGTGTATAGTCTACAAAAAATGTATATATATATATATATGTAGTAACCGAGATAAAGAAAGAAAGCAAAGCAGTCAAGGCTGGGTCATATCGGCTTTCCATTTCACAAGTCGTTCATCGATCCGTGTTTGCCCAGATGCTGCTCTTCGGGGAGATTCGCTGAAGTGTGAGGTTGGCATCGCGAATAAGAGGTTCTTTTCAAATCGACTCCGACTTATTTGAGAAGTGAAACGTTTTACCCTCCCACCCTGAATGCCTGCAAGCGTTGACTGTGGCCTAAGGAGAATGGTGACGACATTTCGATGGTTGCCGCATTGTGCCTAGTGTGAGGCTTGCGGTATGGATATATATATATATATATATATATATATGTTGATCTTGAAGAAGTGAAATATACCACTGCATCCATATGCATGTTTTCTATAGCCATTGTCACGTTAGAAATATATATATATATATATATATATATAGAAAATATTCGGATGATTTATTAATCAATTACAATACGTTTGCACACTCGGCAGTGCTCGCCTTAATAATGATGGTGATAAAAAGGTGTCACATGAAGTTAAGAATCAGTTGTCCGTGTCCTTGCTTGATGGTAGGCCCCGCTCTTATGGACCCGGTGCGAGCGGTATATCCTCAAGGTTCCTTGCAAAGTTAAAACGGTGAGGTCCATAAGATTCCTCTTCGTGACGCCGAGCCCCAAGAGCGTCCTCGCAGATTCGGAGTCCCATACACCACTCACAGAGATAGTGATGGATCCGAGTCTGCGAGGTTTTTGCGAGTCGGGGAGCGCCGCTCTTAATAACTCGACGTCATATTTGGTGATCTTGTCCTGCCGCACTTTTGCCAGGTCCCGGTTCGGGCCGCAAACCTCGGCATCTAAAACCCAGACCTCGGTAGGTGTTGTTATTACGAGGTCGGGCTTTAGACCCGGTGCGCCCGGTCGACAGAATACTCGCTCACGAACCACCTCATGACCCCTTTCGCGTAGAAGACGCGCCACGCGATCACAGACGTCGTCATGTCTCTTTATGGTTTGTTTGTGTGTTGCGTCGCACATCTGAGCGACATGAGCCAACGTTTCAGGCGCATGACACCCGTGCCTACAACGTTTGTTGTAGCCCGGGCGTCCCCTGGCCAATCTGGCACGCGTTGGTAGTGCGTTGATCCTGAGCTTTAGTATGTTTAAATACTCCTTACCAGATAGGTAGGGCATACCCTTAATCCAGTAATGTACAAAGGGCGTTTCGTGTGCTTTTTTAAAATGTGCCCCATCGAACGCGTTGTGTAGTTGTTGAGACCAGTAATCGGTCTCTTGTGTAGCGGTCTCAATGGAGGTTTCCAAGCGCTCGCAAAGAAGTCTTGTTTTCGCAAGATCTTTTTTGAAGTGCTCGGTGGTTAGCATCCATTGGATCCCAGGGTGCGTGGAGTGTTGTAGTGCTGTCAGGCGGGAGAGGCGGAGTCTGGGAATGAATGTTTGGAGGCAGGGGATGTCCAGACCGCCGTGTGCTGTGTGCGTGTACAGGTAGGCGTTCGGCACCGAGTTTTCGAGCGTAAGCCATTTCGACTTAACAACCTTTCTGATCTCTTTATCTAGGTCGCTAAGAAGTGCGTAAGATGGTCTGGGACCAGAGACCAGTTTAGATAGGAGACGGGAAATGAAAAAGTTTTTTAAAAATATGAGTCTTTGGTGGGGTTTAAAAGGAGCTATCGTGAGTCTGTTGAGTAAACTAAGGAGTATATCCTTGGTAGAGTCATTGCTGTCAAAGTCGTTTCCAAGATATCTCCATCGATCGCTCATACTTTTAGCTGGCAATTGCCGATCTCCAACGTTAAATTCTGGTACGGTATTGATAAAACCTTTATCTTCCTTCCTATTAAATAGGTGGGAGATAGTAAAGCTTTTATTAGTATTAATTTCCAGGCCTCGGGATTTCAAAAGTGGGTCCGCAATATTAAGGAGCCGTTGGAGAGTAGATTTTGTGGAGGCTAGGAGGATGAGAAAATCCGCAAAGGCTAAGCCCATAAGGCGGAAGTCATCAGTAAGTTGATACCCGATATTAGTTTCGTCTCATTTTGAAAGTATTATAATAACCTGAAGTGAGAGATTTATTCTTTCATATATACCGTTTGTTCAAAAAGTAAGTAAAGACCCAAAACCGTCTCGAGGGCCTCCACCACCTGGTCGTCGAATGGTTGGAGAAGCTGGTTGAATGTACCCCAACAGTCCATGGATCGTATGATATGTACGATGCGACACGCGGAGAACGACGAGCGGAGTAGGTAAAGCCCTTGGTGGGCTCCGACCAGAGGCAGACGTTCTTGCATCGCCCACAATCTGTCCATCATGGGGTCGAGTAGACTCGACAGTGCAGATGGTAGGAGCGGTGCGCCAAGGAGCGTAACTTCGTGTTCAGACACGACTCTACACCCCGGTAGTAACGCAGGTAAGGCACTCAATGTGGGGTCGTCCAGGTCTGTCCCCGGCGCGAACACCTCGCATTTGGCCGTGTTTAACACCAGGCCACTGACTGTCTCAAAGGCAAGAACTCTGCGCACTTCCTCGAGTAAGCCCTCCATCGGTCCACCGAGTGTGCCATCGTCGAGGTACCAGGCGTTGACGGGACTTGTATTGAGTTGACCAGCTCACGTATACCCAGGCTGAATAGAGCCGGCCCCAAGGGGTCTCCCTGCTGTATACCCGATGCCGAGGACAACGTGTGGGCCCCAAAGAACAGGACGGATGGCTCTTCGTATGCGTGATTCACTAAGTTGAAGATTTCCGGTACTGCATCACGAACTGCACGAAGTATATGATCCCTTCGAATAGTATTAAATGCATTGCGAAAATCCAACTCCGCCCCGCCTGCTAAGCCAAAACCCAACTGGTGCGGGCCAAGCTGCTCCATGATAAGATCTTTGGCCTCACGACAGGCTATTTTTGCAGCAATCCTCCGTATCGTGAGAGAACAGGCGATCGGGCGGATCGATGAGTCTTTTTTGCGGAGTGCGAATAGCTTGGCGCCGAATATAATCTCCCTGACCTCAGTCGGCAGTGTACCCATCTCAAAACGTCCACCACTCTGGAAAGTGCTGCGGCCAGTCTCCTTGCACGGTCCACGCACGGGTGCAAGAAGGTCCTTCAGATGACGTGGACGCAAAGCGTCAAGACCGGCGGACGAACTGCCCGGAAAGCTGGCAAGACATCATCGACTGAAGAGTGACGCTGCGTCATAGAGTCAGGAGGGTCCGGAAAAACCGTGTCCAATGGAGCAGGTGGGTGCTTGGCGGCAAGCGAGGCCAGGACTTCGTCTCCCGGACCAAACGAGTCCGTAGAGCATAGTAAGCGGGCCGCCCCGGAAACGTCTCCCTCGGACAGTTTAGACGAAACGCGGCGTGCCGAGTCCTCAGGGGAGTCGCACGCAACTGATGTGACTCTTCTAACACCACCTACGTTCGAAATTCGAACCGCCAGCCATCGCGGAACGCACGGAGGTTCGACCGAACAGTCGCTGCCAAAGAGGTGGGCGACGAAGTGCGAGGTGGCAGTTGAAGGACCACGTAAGCAAATGACAAGAGCGACTCCCACAAGGGGACGTCATTGTTGGCCGCCACAAGGTCGAGGACGTTGCATAGGGACTCGGCAACCAAAGGCCTCACAGCCCGGGGGACAACATGCATTACCCTAGATTGTTGCGACGCAAGTATGAGCCTTTCGACCAGAGACTCTCTAGGCTGTGACGGGAGTGCTGGCGTGGAGGAAGCAGTCGAAGACGAATCGGGAGTTGTAGACGTGGGACGACATCTAGCTTGGTGAATAGGGAGACCGCGGCGAGTAACGTCCCGGCCGCATCTGGGGTAAGTGACCCTTACGGGAGGGTTGCTTGCTACTGAAACGGACAGACGAGGGGGATGGGGGGCTGAGGGTTCATCATTTGGGAGCTGGTCCGGGAGACACCAAGCCTTGCAGCAGCGGGGCTAGGGCGAGCAGAGGACGCAGTGCCTTCACAATGCCTCGAAGAGTGTCGCCTAGTTTCGGGTTGATGCGAGCGAGCATGGACACGGCCTTGGACAAAGAACCGAAATCAAGGTCGCCGGTCGACTTAGGTGGGCGCGCCCGAACACGGGTGACGACGCGGAACCTTGCTTTTCTCGCGGGCTAATGCAAAAACGGGGCAGCCCGAGTCTCCTCTAGGGTGGGGGCCACTGCAGTCTACGCAACGAGCTCGGTTTCGACATGACGCGGCTAGATGGTCGTGCGCACCACATCTTCTACATGCACGAGCGCGAGTGCAGCGAGTTGCCGTGTGGCCAGTGCGTTGGCAATTAAAGCAGACAATCGGTGACGAAGCTTCAACCGACACATCATGGTCCCTCCACACAATAAAGACCTTATTAGAGGGCGTCCTCTTGAAGAGAACGTGTATCCTCGTTGACGGCACTCGGACGCTCTTTTCGTTCTTGAGCCCGGGCCTCGTGTCTCTCCTTATCTTCATCGCACCGTACGAGGCGAGCTCGGATAGCAGACACTCGTCAGAAAAGGCCGGATTTACGTCTTTGATGACGCCCCAGAACTGATCTATTGTGGAACACAATCCTACCACCGGCACGCCTCCCAACGCCCTGACGGACACCAAATCGCTTGCGGCCGAAATCGTGGGCACAGTGGCCGTTATCCCCTTGGGACAGCCTCCTAACGTTGCCGTCGGCACCAGGTCATGGAGGGCCTTGAATACTTTCACCAGTTGTTCGCCCGAAAAGTCCGGGCGCCGGACCTGCTCCTGTTTGTTGGAACCTTCAGGTGCCGGAAGCGTGGAATCCTGTGACGTAAACCGCACTGTGTAGACTGGACCGGAGCCATTGTCAACCGATTCACGGAAGCGTGAAAGTTCCGCTTCAGCTTTAATCACTCGCCGAACTGATTTCTTGTTCACGACTGTCACGAAGCCGTCGTCACCAATCGTATTACAGACTCCCCGAGAATGTCCAGCACCGTTATAAGAATCCTACGTATCTGAGGCAGTACGGGCCCGTTTGAGAGTTTGCGCGACTGGAATAGCTGGTGTAGTCTCAACAGCTGTCATCTCCACCACTACAGCGTTGTTGCGAGAGTCACCAGCTGGGCTAACCACTTCCATAGGTTGGCAGGCAACCATATCAGATGCGCCGGGGACAGAGGCCGGTCTCACAGGCGACGTGCGCGGCACGTTAAGCACAGGTGCAGCGGCACCCACAGACAACATCTCCAAACGTGACCGCATCGTGCGGCTACCCTCAGCCGCCATGGCAGACAGCGCCGCCAGCGCTGCAGACGAGGACGGCGTAGCAGACGCCGGCCCGCGGAGGTGACCGCTCAAACCGCTGCTCCCACCGTCTGCATCCACATCGCCGTCCATCAGGACGTTCGGTCGGGAAAGCCGAAGCGTTCAAAAACCAGGAAGGAACCCGGAAAAATACACAGAGCACACCGCACCGGGCACTTGAACACGAAGAGAAGCGCTCGCACAAAGTTTGTCCGGAAAAACTCGTCGAAACCACTAAAACGAGAGGAATATTCGCAGAGCTCACGCACGACACAACCGTCTGTCGCCGCAGCAGACGACGAAAAAAAAAAAAACAAATTGAAAGAATATCGTCGAGAACTAGATTAAATAAAAGGGGGGACAGAGGATCTCCCTGCCTAACACCCCTCAGGAAGCTCAGATCCGTCAGGGTTGGAATCCGGGTGAGACCTCTTTTTACGGAGGTCCTCTACCAGATCCTTATGCGTCTGAGAGTTACGTTGGTCTCTAATCGCCCCAGGTATGCGTGAGTTAAAATTAGTAGCTAAAAGGTGGTCAATATCTCTAGGTGTTTCGTTATTATTATTATCTAATATAAAATCTGCTTCTAATGTTGCTAAAGTTCACGGTCTTGTGGGTTCCATCTGGCCTTCTTAGAGGGGGGGGGCTAAAATGTTCTCATTATATTCGTCCGGATGGGCACGACGACGGTGTAAATTAAGACCTGATTTAGAATTAAAAACCTTTAAGCAAGTATATATATTGTCTATTATATTCGTATGTACATATTTTAGGTTTGGAAGAACTCGGCCAGAAAATATTTATTATCACTGAAAAGAGAAGGCGGAAACGTCTTGTTTAGTAGTGAGGATAAAATTTAGGTATTCTGTCTGTTTGTTCTCCTACATAATTATGCAGGATCTACGTTTGCGGAAGAATCGGATCAACGCATTAACAAAAGTCATAAAAAGTCGATATGTTGTTATGTTGCGTTAAAACATTTACGTTCAGAACCATACAATTTTGCCATTACGTCCAAATATGTACGACCAAAAGACTATTCTCAGGCAATAGCAAATTGCCTTTTGCAAGTTACCGAGTAACTAAGCTTTTTCGACTCAAAATATCTCCTTGCCAAGTTCTACCAAGCCTTAAAATAAGTACATAAGCTTATGATAGCTATGATAGATATAACATAACATCACTTTTATTTCACATAAAAGGGTTGGTATCAATATACATACTTCTGTAAGACAATCGTGACTAATCACCAAATAGGCGAGCACTATTTGGATTATCATGGGCCCATTTGGCCATACGCCAAGCAAACAGTCCGTTCACGAATTCACCGCAGGTTATTGGAGCGTACATCAAAAAAAGTGTCCTAACAAGTCACATTTTCGTAATTGATGTAGAACAGATAAATTGCACTGCATGAAAAGTGAGTCAATACTTTGAACAACGTCATCTAACACGCTGTGGGGATACCTGATACGCAGGCGTCTTGGAAACATGTTTTGGACGCAACATACCAACTTCCTATATTTGGACAGATAAGGCTTCCAGACAGGGGAGCAATATGTAAGTTTAGGAAGAACAAGAGATTTGTAAAGGCGAATGTACACATGAGGAGTCGTTAAAATAAAACAGCGAAAGATAGTATTTATTGTGCGCAGAGATGTCTCCACAACCTTGGTAATGTGAAGGCTAAAGTTAAGATCAGGCGTAATATATATGCCTAAGTCCCGTGTATAAGAGAGGGTCGGTAAAATGCAGTTTTTTTTTTTCAAAATTTTTTAGTCAAAGTCAAGTGCACCATTTTTCAGTACAATGCATTTAGAGGGTGAGAGTATCATGTTGTTTTCAGAGCACCATCGTGCAATGCCGTCGACAGCAGTCTGCAGAACAGCGTGGGAGCCACTAGAGCAAATAGGATAATAAAGTTTTAAGTCATGAGCATATTCAAGATATTTGACCGCCGGTGGCAGGTACTTATTTATGTCCATACAAAAATTGTGTATAGAAGGGGGGATAAACGTCCCCCTTGAGATACACCAGATACTGCAGGATATGGTCGACTAAGTTTGTCACCAACCTTAACTCGAAAGTGACGGTCGCTTAAAAATGCCTTCACCCATTGCACTGTACATGCATGGATACCTAGATGTTCCAATTTGCAAAGCAGAAGAGAGTGATCTACTCTGTAAAATGCGCTCTTTTGGTCTAAATAAACACAGTGAAACGGTTTTCGATCATTTATAAACATAGCCCTGTCCTGGGTCTTTTCTAAAAGCTGTGTACATGTAGAACGGTGGGTAGTAAAGCCATGCTGGGCAGGGTCAAGTAAGCGGTTTAAGATTAAAAACTGATTTAAGTGGTTCACTAAAATTTTCTCAAAAATGCAGCATGGTATTGAGCATTGCGAAACTGGTCGGTAGTTTTCAGCATTCATTTTCGAGCCTTTCTTCTGGATAGGGGTGACAAGACTGAGTCTAAAAAGGTCGGGCACAGCGCCGTCACTATAAGATTTTTCAAATATGAGTTTAAGTGGTTCCGCCAGAAACAACGCAAAATGTTTGTAAAAAAATGGAGGAATGTTTTCAGGTGTAAGGCTAGTCTTCAATTTAAGCCCAGAGAGAAGTGAATAGATTGCAAACTCAGAGAAGGTAATCAAGGGATCGCGATGAGAAATGTTGCGTGGGTTGTTTGCCGTTGAAAAACCTAGACCGGATGCACAGAACAGGGTAGAAAAATTTTCAGCGAGAATCTCAGCTTTATGTGAATCAATATAAGCTACCGTAGGGCCTAGAATGATTGGGGGAGGAGATTCAGTTTCTTTAATTCGTTCATTGGCATACCGAAAAAGTGAGCAAGAGTCTCTAATTTTCATTCTAGACTCGTGTAAAATACGAAGTCTTTTGGTCACTTTCATTAGCTTACGTTCAAGAGACTGAGATGCGGTACTACAAGACTTTAGTTGATGAGCAAGACGATTTTTGTAAGTCTCCATATCCTTGTTGGAATCACACCAGCGGAGTAAACGAGTTAATTAAATAAGAGCAATAGTCAACAAATTTGGTGTACATTACATTTACATCTGGACAACCCATGAAAAAATTTGCCCAGTTTACAACGTCAAGATGATTCGCAATAATAGCGGCATCCATTCGTTTGTAATCGAGCCGACCATTCGACGGCAATATGTCACGGACAGCAAGTACAATATTAAAAAGGTCAAGTATGGATCCAGACACATGAGTCGGTGAGTGAATTAGCTGGGATAGTCCATTTGCCAAACAGCAGGCTCTAAATTTCGATTCCATAGAGTCATTGAGAGTAATATGAGATTGCCAGTCAATTTTCGAAAGGTTAAAGTCACCTATCAATATGGCAGTATAGTCTGTTTGACAACAGGTGTTTATAATGGCACATATATCATCTATGCGTTTTCCCCTCTGAACACTGTCCCCCGAGGGAGATGCATAGTAGCAGACAAGACGAAAATTGTCTTATTTGGAGACTACGTCAAGAGAAACGTATTCACCCGGTAAGCTGAAATCAGCTTTTATAACACCTATCGAGTTTTTTTGACGAGTACACAGATGCCACCTCCACGCGAAACTCAATCTTTACGAAACACTCTGTATCTGTTCCTCAAGCTGATATCAGCATCACGTATGCTTTCGTTAAACCATGTCTCACATAGTAGAACAACGTCAACGTCATATAGCAAACAATAGCTCCTTAGTGCATCAATTGCGCCTGGTTTGGCGGCTGACCTACAATTCTTGTAGAGACAATTAATTGATTGCCGACATCTTCCCCCGCCGGCTCGATATCAGCTGAACATCAACAACATCACCGTCAACTTTCAATTAATCTTCTCAGGCGCGATACGCTTAAAGTACGGCTTTATCACTGTACCATGTGACCAACGTTTTGGGTCAAGAACAGCCCGTTCATCATCCCCAGAGACGAACAGGCAAAATAAAGAATACGAGCTGTGAGCAGTATGACGTTGCCATACTGCTAGGGGTGATTTGAGTTTAGGTTTAATGATATTGTACATATCAGGTGGCAGTGACGTTGGGTGCAATACGAGACACGAACACCCTCTTCTTTATCACTCGTGCGACTGACGGAACAAGACCTTGGGAATCCGCAGTGCCAATGATGGCTTCGCGTCGTCTGCTGGTACTTCTCAGGCGCTTGGCCAAGCGAGATCTCTCTCTCCCCTGCACGTTTGCGGACGTGCCACTGTTGGAGACAGGACGTAGAGGGACAGTAGCGGAGACGGAGGGAATCGACTGCACATCTGTTTGCGAACAGGATCCTTGCTGTGTCACACTAGAGGATCCACGAAATTCGAAAAGCCGGTTCTTACGGCATTGGACTTCAATTGTTTGATCTCATCACAGGCCGACCTCAGATTCAGTTGGCACTGGTGAGGCTCCTCACGAATGGCGGTTAGTTCTGCTGTTAAGAAAGAACAATGTTTGTTAAATCAGCAGTACGACGAAGTACATTTGCCTGCGACCCAGATGGAAACTTTTGCTTGCAATTCGGACACACGAGAGATTGCAGCACTCCGGTAGAAATTGGGAAACACTTTACATGACCCGCCGCACCACATCCGTGAGAGCAGAAACCGATTCCATTCCGCGCCGTTTCATTACATAATACACATACCACGTAGTCCATGATGCGTCACAATTTGCAGACGAATACGAAGACAGTGGAGAATAAACACAGTACGCACACGAAAACCAGTCACAAGAACCAGAGTTATTCACGAATTGCGTTTTAAGTTTTTCTAGCTGGCACTTGCAAATATCCCAAAACTGCGGCGACGCGACGTACACGCTCTCACAAGCGTCTTGAACGTTCAATACAACTATAAAAAGCACTAAAACTGATAAAATCGCCAAAAATTGATAAGAGCAGTCCGCGGCGATGCACACCGGTCGAAACCGAAACCGGAAGATATATATATACAATCCAAAATTGAAAAAAAATATAGGGCCACCCATTTTTGCCACACTTCACGCATTTATTATAACCAATCGCGTAAATATCAGTAATACATGCTCACAGAGTAACAACGAAAACTTTCATCGACATTTGGGGTCTCGGATTACTTTGAACCACGAAATTTCCACATTTGGCACAGCTACACCGCGAAAAAATGATAATGTCACTAGCAAGATGCATGTCCCTAACGAGTGAATTAAGCAGAATAGCGACGTTTGGGCTCATTTAACGGCTCGACAGAAACAAAGGCAGACTTCCTACCAGAAGTTTTTTTCTTTATTGAAACGATAGACTTAGGCTGCCGACTCATGGGTGAAGAAAAGGCCCATATCAAGGCTTATAAGGACATCGGCCTCTCTAATCGCAAAATTTCCCGTCAATATGGGCGTTGTGCCCAAGTAGTAAATAACTTTGTTAATTTAGGTAAAAAATGCGCCGTAAAAATAGTTCCGGGCGTCCAAAATCTATTTCGGAACGAAACAAGCTGCAATTCTGAAGAAAGCGTCGAAGTCTGCGCCCTCGGCGAGGACAATTGCGGTGGCGGCCCACGTGCAAACGAACGTGCGAAATGTGCAAAACTTCCTCAGGAAGACACATTGGCAAAAAACACAAGAAAAAACAACGATTGGCCGCTGACCGATGAAAGCTCGTCTTGACTTCGCCCACGATAAAATGTCACGGACCACTGAGTGCCAACGATACAATGTAATGGACCACTGAGTGACACAAGTGCTCTTTTTGGATGAAAAAAGTTTAACTTTGATGAACCGGATCGATTTAACTTTTATTTGCACGATGTCCGCAAGGTGTCCGCACGATGTCATCCGTTTGATTTTTCACGCTTTTGCAACTAAACTCCATGTTCACATTATTACATGGACCCCACAAATACAAATGCGCAGCGGTGGAACTCACGCACCAAGCATATATATATATATATATATATATAGATATATATAAATATATAACGAGAGAGAGGCACTAATGATCTTCCAATATATTTTTCCAAAAGGGCATTTCATTCCAAAGGGGATACTTTTTAGCGTTCCGCCGCACCTTCGAGTAGCAGTAGTAATAGTCGTAGTAGGAATCGATCGTCCTCAGATGGTAGCAGTCTGTTGCTTGCACTAATCTAGCGGTTAGTGTTGATCGGTCGAGTGTTTGCTTTTCCAATAACTTGGTGAAAAGCTCTTTGAATAAATGGTGAACACTCAAGCAGGCTGGCATTCTCAGTAATCAGGCTTCACCCTGGGTGGTCCTGCTCTCCTCTATAAAGGCAAAGAAGCTATCGAGGGCACCTGCAAATGAGTTTGTTGTGCTACAGAGCTGCTTGTCTTATCTTCAGAAAGGTCGGCGCTTCTCCCGCTATCGTCAAGCCACAGTGGAAGTGGAGGGCGCAGAAAAAGATGAAGAACATGCGAGTACATTTATCGCTCGAATGCGAGAGAGGCAAGCCATCAACGCTCACTGTCAGAATTAGAGCCCACATTCCCTGGGACCTTCTTAGAAAGAAAGAAGGATCACATCGACTGCTGTAGCTACACGTACTACCTCAATCCGGACACAGCTCTGTCTTTGTCAGGACGTCGGTGGTTGCCGCAAGCGTGGTTTAAATGTAAGTAGGCACTTTTAAAGCAGTCTTTGACTTAATTGAAGTACGATTTGGTACCACGTAGACGTGCCAAGTGGGCAAAATCTTAATCGAGAGGAACTTTAACGCAGCATATCCCCAGTGGCTAAGCAACAAGGCAAACAATGGTAGTATACTTGGTACCGCTATCGCCCCAGCAGACCTGTTCCTGATCAATGTCCCAGGCGCTGCTTTCCGAAGGGGTGACCAAGAATCCAGCTTGAATCCGACCTCCTGGTCTGTCACCTTACGGGCCCGGGTGACTAGTTGGTCTATACACGACAATGTCGAGGTCGTTAGACTTTCTTTCATAGCATTATTACGTTAGCTTCTTTCTTAGCACAACGCTGTACCCTCCCAAAAGCTACGGGTTGTGCGTGAAGGTATATTTTAAGACACTGCAGAAGGTTATTGAAACTTTCTGCGCCGTATCTAGGCTCTCCAAAGCGGACGCACATTTTATACCCATACGAATGTCGAAGAAACTGGAAGACACGGAAGCAATCTCGAAACTTTGCCTGACAGCTGCTTCTAACTCAATCGTATGTTACTTTATAAATCGCACACTAGCACTTCTTCATATATCGCCTTGTCCTAGGAAGGTTTTAACTTCTTGAAACAGATATATATACACCGCCTCCGTGCAGACGAAGCGCCTATGACGATCTGGGGTGCATCCTCCTGAGCAACGACTGTACATAGCATAGTATTGTACGCAGTTCCAGTGTGCTAGGACGGTAGATCGATTGTGATCGACGGCTTCTAAAGACCGCAGGCAGGCAAGGTAAAGCCTCAGTTTCTCAGATAGTCGCACGACGGCCGGGCGGGGACCCAAGCGGAGTAGTCGATTTTTTTTATTGCTGAAACCTCTTAGCATTAATATGGGGGATTACGGGAATCGTGATGTACATGCGTCACTACAGCCAGTGACTAGTGTGGGACTTACAAACCCACTAATACCCGCCTCCCCCCCCCCCACCACCAGGGAACGGTAACTGCTAGGCAGCGCTTCGTGTAGTCGAATTTCTGGATCCGCTATACTATCCCAAGTGTGAGCGAGTAGTTAGAAAGAAGGAGGAATCACTCTCCGATCATTGGCCAAATTCCCTACGGGTCACGGTACCTTGTATTTGCATAGTATTGGTCGGGCTCTGTCGCCAGTCTGCACTACCTGATACACTTGGGAAAAGGCGAAGACGTTAAACATACGTTCAATATATGCACCACGTTTAGCAAAGAAGGGATGTTACTGCTTACAGCTATTTGAATAGGAACTCCCCGTAACATGCAAACAAATGGCGCAGGCACCTTTAAACTACTCTCAAAGCTGGAACAATATGAAGTACATTGTTTTGTCATGGGGCTTTCAGCTGAGAGGCCCTTTATTGGGCATTACGTCAACGATGGACGCATAGTTCCACATTATCTATACCGGATGCGCCAAAATGCATTTTTTCGCTCTCACCTAAAAAAGGCGCTAGAATGAAACTGTGGCGGTCGTGACAAGCTTGGATTGGAGTCATACGTTAGAAAGCAAGTTAAAGGGGGGGTTTACAAATAAACGACCTACGCATTTGAAAGCTGACGCGAGATATGCCTCATTTTAAATTGTGTTTTTAAGATGCGCGGAAATATAATAGACGGACCAACAAGTTCAAAGCACCGCCTGTCTAAAATTTCAAAAAGCTTATGCCGAGTACAACGCCGGAGAAGGGCGTAGTATCAAAACGTAAGTATCATGTAGATGGTTTCGAGGTGCGCTTGTAGCAGGCCGCGCAACTTTAGGTCAGACCAATCAGTGAAAATCGAGCACAGAACAAGTACCGAGCTGTAAATAAACATTATTTGAAGGCTTAGGTGAACGGTAATTATAGCAAAATTAGATGCATTTAACAAAACTCCCTAAAATTGCTTTCGTAGTCGAGACCGGAATACCATCAGGGCTTGATGCCCTACGAGTGTTCAGTCTTTCCCCCGCAGCGAGTAAATCCACTAAGGTTACTCTGGGGCATGACACAACTGTTTTGCGAATGTACTTTTTTTTAATAAATAGTGTACAGACAAAGTGAAGAATCACTGCTTTATTGATTTATTCGCTTGATAAGTGTGTGTACACATATCACCCATTTATATAGGGGGCGCATAATGCTGCAGATAGTAATTATCTATATTGTACTTCACATACTGGAAGTAAAACATAACTTCTCTCACAAATATATGTCGCACATGAACCATCGACTCATGATATCAGACTTGCAAGCGATCTATACTGCACCGTTCAGCCGATGTTGTCTGTAAGGACGATATTTGCAGGACACTTAGTAATGCGTTGATGTTTTCCCTGCTTGTGGTTTCATACGTCTTGCTTTCTCAATTTTGATCCAATTCCAATAAACGTAAGGTCTCTATTATGTTTTCTCCTTTCGGCGTATCATACTAATGATACGTCTTTGTTCTCCCCTCGAGCATCCAGGAATGTAATGGTTTCGTTTGCTTTTTGTTATCAACTGGCCCAGAGTTCCAATTGTTAATTAAACTAAATATTTATTTTTATATTAGTATAGTTATATTAGTATATGTATAGCTCATATGCATACGCAATACACCCTTTTTCTGAGTATCCTCTAGAAAGATGATGCGCAACGTCTGGATAGAGGAAGCCTTGAAAAAGGGAGCACCAAAACGCCAAACTTAAAATTATTCCAGGTGCGATGACGTGCGCAAGCAACATATATGGTAGTGCGCAGTAACAGAAGTTTGAAATAGACACAGCTTGCCATGTCGTTCGTAATACGTCGATTAAATTAGGACGCACAGAAAGGCAGGAAGAAAACCTTTGTCAGAAAACCACCTTAAGAAAACCTAGCAGAGTTTGCGTTTGGAGAACAAGAGTAGATCGTGCCGGTGTGTTGGCGTAGGTCGCTGCAATAGTTCCAACATCTCGCGCGTTCAGACTCGTACCTGTTGCGAACCTATCGGTGTTACTGTGGGTAACAATGTCAGCCTTAGGTGGTTGTTGACTCCTGGCTTTCTCGACAAAAGAAGAATAATAAAGGAGACGAGCCTTTATGGGCGTTGACTTAACTGGAGACTTAAACATAAGCGCACGTCGACTCGGTTGACTAAGGCGATCATACACAGACACGGGCGATCCACGAGCTCAGAATCCGATCTCATAAAGTGGCGTTGTGCAAAGCCGGGCAATAAAGAGCTGGGATTTGCCTACCTTACCTTTGAATGAACCTAAGTCTTATATTGAGGCTCCGTCAGGCCACTGGCTAGTGAAAGAATAGTCTCCCGGTGAGGCTATGCGATAAACCGTTACTTTTTGGGCCGACAAGTTAGCGGCAAGTGTAGGTCTCATCAACAAGGCAGAGAGTGAGTTTTGGATTTAATTCTAACACTGTGGACTCAATAAGTATAAGTGATTACCAACTAATTGATTTTGGATTTTGGACTTATTTATCAAATCATCTTCCATGTACATCTTCCCGATTTTTGAGTTTAAAATGCATGCCTATATAGGGCGGGTGACTACTGGATTAGAACGAGCAATTCGCAACAAAAACAAGTCGCATAGAATATAAAATATACAAGATGACAAGGCTCAATAGTTAAAAATTCAAACACGCAAGACAGCGGTTCAATACTTAGAAAAATATTATATCTAAGCCTATTTTTCGTGTTAAACATTGATTAGATTAATCAGCATTTTGCGATTGGAGAGGTGAGTGTCAGGATTTATTGGGATAATTGATTCAGAAAATAAAAGAAATGTCAAGTGCTATGTTTGAGCGTTTTTACGTATTAGAAGGGCGAAATATCTTAATGCATTAAAGGTCGACATGGTCAAAAGGCCACTGGTCTGGACAATGTTTCCATCAAATTGTTTCAACAAAAAGCTATATATTTACCTATATGTTCCACTAATTTATAACAAAGATAATTAACACATTGCATTATCCTGACATACCTCAAACGACCTCTTTTACGTTGAAGCCAATTAGCAGGTACATATATCAATATCAGTCATCTTAAATCAATCTCACTCTTATCGTCCATTAATAAAATAGTAGAAAATATTTGATCCAAACAATTGATTATTATTATTATTATTATTATTATTATTATTATTATATTATTATTATATATATTATTATTATTATTATTATTATTATTATTATTATATTAATATTATTATTATTATTATTATTATTATTATATTATTATTAATATTATTATTGTTTAAATGTTACAATTGTGAGGTGTGAACGTGTATTCCTTGTCTTCTCCTAGCTCCTAAATACAGGTATCATTCAATGGAACCGACAATACAGCCGGCGTTTCCTCGGCACACTGTAAGCGACAGCAGTTGCCGTAGAAACTCGCCTTTGCGCCGATTCCCTGTGAGATCTGTAATCCGTTGGCCCAGCTCAGTGGTGAATCTCTTGGTTCCCTTGCTTACCGGACCCATTGTTTTTCATAGACATTGGCACTACGATGTAACTTGTCTTCAGTTCTTGGTACTTGCGTTTTTCCCCATTATCTGCGCACTCGGCAACCCATCCCGCTTCTAGTGAACTTGTGGCGTATATACGAGGTAAGCCACTGTACAGGACACTGTAGCATCCCATACCAAGCATCTGCCGTTAGCCCATTAGCGGGATTGCTACACCGTCAGGTCTTTTGTCGTCATGAAGTCCGAATCTGGGCTTGAGCGTGTATGCAAGCTCTGCGTAGGGCTCTTCTTATAATTGCATTGATTTCAGCGTGTCTAGAAACTCCTATCATGGCTTTTGATGCAGCTAAGAGGGTGAATTCCATCCTCAGTTACTGTTATTATTATTACCCAGGTTGGGTGAAATTAAAACAATTTATTAAGCAACAATCAATACGGATTAGAATGGTTTGGAAGTGCGACTCGCCAGTTGAAACATTACTAATAACATATTCAATTAGATCACGGACGTACTAAAAGGTAGCAATTATTGTGTAGCAATATTTCAATCAACAATTTAATAGTCCATTGACATTTCTGCTCAATTATTGATATCCTGTATAAACTACACAAATAAGCAATTAAACATATCAGTGCGGTTCAACATAGCACCCGCACCGGCCCAATCTTCACTAAATATGGTATTCTCGACATGTTTAAGCTATACGCATTTCTTATTATAATGAAGCTGTTATTCGCCTAGAGAATCGCGTTCCATTAATTCCAACATAGGTAATCAACTAGATTTAAATAACTAGGCAATCTATTAACAACGAGGTTAAGGAAAAGACCAGTCGCAAGACTGACAATACAAATATTTAAGCTTATTCAATGCCACCTGATTTTAAAGAACTACTTGAAAATCCATTTGCAATAAACAAAATATGTTTGCTTACCAAATTGAAATTTTATTTTGGTTCGATGAGCACAGAAGCGGTTTCGTTGCTGCCGTCTTATGTCAATGTACCGGGGAAGAGGTCTTTAACCGAGTGATCACTGGCCCCACCTTGACTGTTGTCTAGCGCGAGGTTAACGCTTTCGTAAGTATAAGCGCGGAGGCCATTAGAACAGAGATCCGTAAGTCCGAGTTTTCATTATTCGACTCATATGTGCACAAAGGCGCCGCGACTTAACAAAAAGGGCAGCTGGCAATGTCTGGTAGCCTTTCTAAATGCAGGAGTTACGGAAGCTCTTGCCAAGGTAAACCGTCAAGTTAGGTGGCTTTACCAGTAGACCTGAGGAAACATATCAGCCCTCCCAAGTGCCATAATTATAGGTGAGACAGAGAAGATCTTCGAGGCGCTGCAGGCAGGCCGCCCAGCAGCGGTCGGCATCGGACACGGACCCCATTCCGTGCTACGTGACCGACCCTGTGAGGTCACAGAGGCTTCTCGAGGTCTGCGCCCGCAAGGCCGACATCAAGGTGGCCCTTTACACGTCCAAGGCGACGCGGAAGAGGGCAAACCGCGAGAAGAGGGGAACCAATGAGGCGACGACGACAAGTAACCAACAGAATACAGCTCCGAAGCGCCCCGCGTGGAGCACCATCGTGCTGAGGAAGGGCAAGGGGACCCCCGGCGTCGACATAAGCGGCGTGCAGCAAAAGGTACGTCATGATGCACACAACGTCACAGTGCAACGGCTCACCCAACTTAGAAACGGAGACGTGGTACTGAAGGTAGCGGAAAAGGAGGCCGGGGGAACCCGCTCCTCCGGGACTGCACGTTCGAGCGATGCGAAGACAAGCGTTGCCACCGCTGCGGCGATCTCGGCCACGTGGCCAATGGGTGCTCAAACGCCCCCAGGTGCTACAACTGCAGCGGAGCGCACGCAGCCAACTCGACGGCATGCCCGACCTACCGGCAGAAGATCAAGGACTCCAACGATGGCGCTCCACGCTCCCGACTGGCGACAGCGAAAGCGGTGTCTCAGACCCCCATCCTGGTCGAGTCAGACACGGATGAGAACCACATGTCGGCCGCGGATGAGGAATCCGCTGCCGGATGCTTTTCCAACGCTCTCCGCTCCGGAGACAAGCGAAGTCAAAAGAGGCGCCGGAGCCCCGGCAACTCATCCCCTAAACCTGAACGTCAAGACTGCGGTTAAGGCCCAGAGGGTTGAGCACACCAGCCCCCCAAAGCATAATGCTTAAAGTCCCCCAGCTGAACTTGTAACCGAAGCCGCGCCGCACTCCCTGCTCGAAGAAATCGCGAACCAGACGCGGGGCGGAACTTGCTCCTATTGAGCGAACCAAACCGCAATCTGGCGCGATCGAAAGTCGCATGGGTGACAGATGCGGATGCCGACACAGCCATCATCGACTGCACCGGAATCATCACTAGACACGGAAGCGGGAAGGGATTCTCATGGGCGGAGGTGGGCAAGGCGGGCAGGTTTTACTCCTGCTACGCAAGCCCAAACGCCCCCATCGAGGAACTGGAGGCCTTTCTGAGCGAGCTGCGAAGCTCGATCGGGGGGGGCCGTAAACCTCCCGGTGTACGTGTGCGGAGACTTTAACGCAGCTAGCACGGAGTGGGGTTCGACGGTGATCGACGCAAGGGGCCACAAACTCCTCGAGTGTATGGCCGAGCTGGACCTCACGACAGTGAACGACGGCGTTGAAGCCAACATTCGTAGGGACGCGAGGTTCCTCTTCTGTCGATCTTACAATGGCTCAGACCACGCAAGCGACACGGATCAGCGGGTGGCAAGTGCTAACCAACGAGATCACTCTGTCGGACCATCAAACGATTGAGTTTTACGTGGACGCACCCCTGCCACCCCGACCCCGCCCCCGGGATAAACTACGTTTTAGGGGCGCGTTTCGACGATTGAGGCCATACGGACCGAGCTTGCTCGTTCAGGCGCCCCTCGCTGATGCCGAGGTACTGCAGCGGCTCCTGGAGTCGGCCTACGCAACTGCCAGGGTCCACCCAAAACGGCGCCACCAGGTGTCCCCGAAACACTGGTGGACGGAAGAGATCGCCGGAAGGAGAAGAGACTGCCTCCGAGCCCGCCGCGAGGTCAAGACGCTACGTTCGCTAGTGGGAAATAACGATGACCGGATGGCGAGAGCTGTCGGGGAGCTCCGGAAGTGCCGTGCCGTGCTACGGCGAGAAATCGCCAAAAGTAGGGAACGCGCATGGAAAGAGTTCCTGGATAGCGTGGAACAAGACACATGGGGCAAGCCGTACAAGCTCGTTCGGAGGAAAATCAAGAAAAGGTGCGAGACAACGTTAACTACCGACGAAAGGAAAGCAGCCCTCGAGCAACTATTCCCGAGGCAGCCCGAATTTGTTCGAACCCCGTACGAGCGACCTCTGACTCCCGACGAGGAAGCACCCCCGGTAACACGCGCCGAGATCATCCTGGCTGCTGAGAGAATAAAACCACCGGCGGCCACCAGGGTGCTCCTAAAGGAATTCCTTGACATGGTCGCCGAGGTGTTCACGGGGCTGATTCGGAGAGGAGCTTTCCGACGTCGTGGAAACGCGCCGAGTTGGTGTTGCTGCCGAAAGGCAATGGGTCTTTCCGGCCCATCTGCTTACTAGGCACACTCACGAAGGCTTTTGAAGCGGTGATCGAGGCACGGCTACGGCGGCACGCCGAGGAATTTGGACTTCTGTCGGATGGGCAGTTTGACTTCCGGAAAAACCGGTCTGTCCTCTCTCCTATCCACAGGGTCCTGTCCAAGGCGGAAACCCTCCGGAAAGCAACGCGTAAAACCCGGGAACTGTATCTGGTCATACTACTCGACGTACGTAACGCGTTCAACTTCCCTTCCATGGAAGGTGATTCTGCGAACGCTGAGAGCCAGGAGAGTCCCACAGTACCTGACCAGGATGGTCTCGGACTACCTAAAGGAGAGGGACCTCACCAGCGCCGGGACAGAGCTAACCATGACGGCGGGGGTGCCACAGGGATCGATCCTTGGTCCACTGCTGTGGAATCTGGCGTACGACGGAGTTCTGCGGCTCAGAGACCTTCCCCCCCGGAGTTGACCTGCTGGCCTATGCAGACGACGTTGCGGTGACAGTCCAAGCGCGAAGTACCGGCGAACTGGAAACCAAGGCCAACCTGGCCCTGTGGGAAATTTCGTTGTGGATGAGGCAAAACGGGCTCGAACTCGCCCCGGCGAAGACGGAGGCCGCCCTCCTCGTCGGCAAAAAAGCCTGCCGCGACCTAGATATTCGGCTTGATGTTACGGCGATAAAGACGTCCAAAGTTGTACGATACCTTGGCATGCACCTTGGACCGTAGACTGCGAGGGTTCGCCTCATATACGGATCGCGGCGGCGAAAACGACGAAAAGCTGCCGGACAGCTAGCCAGGATCATGTCTAACATCCTGAGGACCCTAAGGAGGGCAAACGCCGCCTGCTGGCAAGCGTCGGCGAATCAATCATGCTTTTTGGAGCACCGGTCTGGGCGGAATCTACGCTCCGGACCGAGTGCAATAGAAACACGATGATAAAGGCCCAGCGCATACTTGCTCTCCGGACGGTCCAGGCCTACCGGGACGTTAACGGAGAGGCGGCGTGTGTCCTCGCGGGCACCGCCCCGTAGGACCTCAAGGCCGAGGAGAGGAGAAGGAAATGGGCGGACCCGACACTCGCCGCAGAGCAGCAGAAGGCCGAAACATTGCTCGCGTGGCAGGCCCGGTGGGACACCGGTAGTCGGAAACCGACCCGGCGCCTCCACACGCGAAATCATTCCGGACATAGGAGAATGGATCAACAGACCAGGTGGCGGCACGACGTACTTTATGACGCAGTTCCTGACTGGCCACGGCGACTTCAAACAGTACCTGGCCAGGTTTAAGGATATTGCTGAAAGCTGTACACTGTGCCCCGCCTGCGACGTGGACTCCCCACTGCACACCCTGCTACTATGCAGTGCGCTGCAGGACGTCCGAGCGGAGCGGATGGATCAACAACTAGCCCGAGAGCTCGGCGCACACGGAATGAGAGGCTTCGTCAGGTATATCTGCGCGTCGGAGGAGCACTGGCACAAAGGAGCACAGCTTGCGGAAGAGCTGCTGAAACGCAAGGACCACCTGGAGCGGGCAAGGATCGCCCGGCTAGCCGCCACGGCGGCCCAGCAAACCTTAGGACTAACCGCGGGATAAGACAAGGTTGGCGATATGCGCCGACTGCTGGTCCCTGCAAGGGTGCTATTCGAAGTAATGTTCAACTTTAGTACGGGATGGCATCCCCAAGATACTTACCGGTTAGGGGTTTAGTCAGTAAGAATCTGACGCTACCGCGGCGAATACCCAACGTATCGCCCGGTGTCCTATGCAAGATTTACCTTCAACCTCAGGTTATAAAAAAAAAGTGCCATAATTGCCACGAATTAGAACACACAACCAGGGAATGCAGGAAACAAGAAAGCCGAAACCCAGATATGCTACAGATACGAAGACGCTGGACACGTCGCTCTAGACTGCGGGACTGAATTGTGGCCCATTGTGTTACATCTGTGGGAATGCGGGTCATCGTGCCACATCGACAGCATGTCCCTCTCTAAAGAAGGAGACCCGCCCGAGGAAGACAAACTTAGAGCGATGGACTGGACAGATTGCATAAGGATGCCGCTCGGGTTTAGCACACGGATGAATAAGCCTAATGGTAATAATCAACACATTTGAGAGCAATGTCATCCAAGGAAGTTGCAATAAACGCAAGCTAGCTCACGACATTCTAGATAAAATAGTATCTAACGCAAAGCAACTAAATAAAGGTAGAGCAAACACAAGCAGGATGGCACACGAATCTATAGCATATAGCTACAATTATCAACCAGTTAATAATTGTTATATTACCCGCGCAACTTTTTTAAGGTAATTAAAGACGATCCCCCAGAAAAAAACCTTACAAAATAGTAGAGGTCGCACAAAAGCCCAGGGTTGTGTTTATAAAGGAGCAAATCAAACCGGGCTCTCAAGCTCTTTCCGCAACAGAGCTTGCTCTGGCAAGGAGACATGTAGCACGCGAGGTTCATCTACAGAAGAAAAGGACAAGGCCCCAGCGATAACAGTAGCGGAGGTACTTAAGACTGGGGCGAGACCTAATTCGGAAAAGGCTTCAGAGTCAGGCGGCATTTTACCCTTGGCTACTTAAAGAGCATACAAATCTGGTTGCGCGGGTGTTCATTATTCCCAACAGAAGAGGAACAATACCGGCAATCTCGAAATAGGCTGATGTTCTCCTCATCACCAAAAGACAACAAAGAATTCAGGCCTATCTACCCAATGAATACCCTGCAAAAGGGATACGAGGCAGTCATTGACGAAAGGCTCAAGACGTTTGCAGAGGAGCATCCTCTGCCAGGGTAACCTCCCAAACGGGGTAAAGCTGACTGCGTATGCGACAGGCGACCTGGCCACTGCAGTAAAGCTTAAATTGCAGAAGGGCTGAAACTTAGCGCTAATAAGGCATTGAAGTATACGAGAAAATAGATGGACAAAACCGGCATAGTAAACGGATCCGGAACAAGGGCGAGGTCATACTGCTAACAGTTAAAGAATAGGCACGAGCGACTTCACTCGACTGTACCTACTGAGCACCCTACCGCCTGAAAATGGCTATTTGGTTCATTGGCAATGTCCTCGGATTGGCTATAGAATGGGTACAAGCCACAGTCAAAAAACAGGCGATATATCCACGGAGTGTGTTTGCTACTGCAAATATTGTTAATGAAGTTCCAGAGCTAACGCCTGCCACTTTTCAACGTAAGGAATCGAGTTTTGTAGTGTGCAGCTTTAGCCATTTGCAGGATATGCTGCTAACGTTTCCGGCGCGATTACTCTTAGAAAAGTTAGACATTATGTGTCAACGATGTGTTTTATTGACATGACGTCGGAGCCGAAGTCCTGATGATAGAACTTTTCGCCCGGCTATCTAAGTAAGTCCTCCAGGATACGAAGAATAAAGATTTATAGAGGTTGAGAACAATGTCCCGGAAAGCCTCAAGTGCAGAGTTGACATCGGTTACATCAAACAAGTTTAACCAGGAAGCGTTACGAAGCCGATCCGAAATGCTTTGATGCTAGCTCTGTCCTGAACCCGAAATATTTCTGAGAATTCGTCATGCACCGAGTGACCGACTTCTGTTTTGTCGAAAGTTGAGACAATAACAACAAACGATAATAACACAGTTTTAAAAACAGCAGATTGGTCAGAGGAGAACTTAAAACAATTTCCTATAGCAATGTGCTCAATATATGTAATGGTGGTCGATAACGTTTAAGTGACACAATCAACTAGATAACACAACTCCCTGCCGAAAACGAATGAGGTGTATTCAGATGGGGACATGTCAGCAATTGAGTCACCTGAAATTCGCCATATGAGTAACGCGCCTCAAGGTAGAACATCGTCCAAGATATACACACATCATATTTATTCACCATAGTTATTGGTAGTAGGATTGAATTGATACACATGATTCACGAAACTATAACAAAATCTCGTTCACACGCGCCTGTAATGAATATGAGTCAATTGCCAGGCATGTTAGAACGTGATAGCGACATATGTTGCACTCACCACAAAACTTACACACACATTCATTTATATCATAACAATCACCCTTGAGGCACATATAGTGGTGATAACCGTGCCATGTTACCCTGCACAATAATGACCGGTTACTTTGAAAGGCTCGTTTCCACTTCTCTGAGCAAAAGGCAGGCCCATCTGTATAATTACACATAGCAAAGTTTACATTTTGATCCTCTCTGAATGTTCTGTACATTTCAAGTGTATTTGTACTGATCGGTAACTTGTCTAGCACTGTATCTTCTACCAGAGTGCGTTCTCCGCATAGTTCTAATGCCAGGGTAGCTGACGCGTTCTTAGGTAATCCTAGTACACGTTTCGCAAAACACGCCTTTACACGGTCCAAATTTTTGAGATCATGTAGTGTTAGGTGCGGCGCAATTACTGGAAGACAGTACTGGAGTATTGGGCTAATTTTCATCCTGAATATTTTCATTGCTGTGTCAAGATCTACATCTCGAATGTCTCCGAGTAGCACAATTGCGGCCATGGCCACGGCCAAGATATAAAGCAGAGATTAGTTCTGCACTAAACTGCTCGAATAGAAGCCGAGTATGTGCCTTCAGAATCACTATATGGATATGTACCGCTTGTACATTGCCATCGCGAATGCGAACAAAATTCTGCATGTAGAGCGCGCGTAGATGGCAACTCTGCATAAGTTTATTTTAGCTGCGTGATATGTCATTGTATTTTTGGTGATGTATGCATAATCTAGTAAAGTAAAGTTTTCGGGCTGACCCTCAGCTAGGACTTAACGTCCACGGAACTGTTTTTCACATTGCTTCATAGACAGACACCCATAAATACAAATGTGCAATGGTGGGGCTCGAACCCGTGCACCTATGTGTCTCCTCCGGTTGCGAGGCGCAGACTTAAGCCACCACGCCACCAAGCTCGACATGCATAATCTAGTAATATAGATAAATAATATATATGTATAATCCAAAGTACATATTTAATAATTAACTAATTAAATTCGTAGCGTAAAAACGCGTAGAGGAAAAGCACACTAAGTAACCTATGCAATTATAATGCACATTTCGTCATATAATATCAATGCTTTGCGCAGGCAATGTCAAATTAACTGCTCCAATATTTCATATACATAGTTGCAGAACCGAAGAGAAAGAGTGATGAAAAAAATTAGAGAGAGTGACGCAGATAAAGAGAATGCAAACGTTTCATCTAGGAAGAACTACATAGACGATAATGGTTGAGCCAATGGCAATGGGAAACAACATTGCAGAGCGGAGCTGCCCAATTGAATTTCGCAAAGAAGCCAACAGCCACTTGGCTTTCGGCCACAGAGCACAGCAAAACACGCCAATAGACCCACACGAGACTTCTTAGCCACCACAGCTTATCCTTAGTTAGTCGGTTTGACTGATCTTAGACGTGCATCCTCTACCCCCGTGCGTGCCCGCCCATCCGCGGCCTGTTTTCTGCCGACCCTGGCTCACCAGCTCGCAAAACGTTTGCGCTACTGTTGCTATTTATCTGGGAGATATAAGAGAAGACGAGCATATATATATATATATATATATATATATATATATATATATATATATATATATATATATATATATATATATATGTATATATATATACATACAATTGCCTTGATCTCTGACTGTGCTAAATGGCTCTCTACGGCCATAAAGTACTAAGGCTCGCCTCACCGCATGCTTTTTTCGCCCAACCCCGTGCGGCCACGCTAAATCTGATTACACATTCGCTTCTGGACGACACGACGACAGCAACAACAGGAAGCAGCAGCAGCTCTATTAGAGCGGCCCCTCAGCCGCAGGTGGGGTCTTAAGTCCCGCCCGATAGTCGAGGTCGGTCGCGCCACGTCCTTTACCCTGCCTGCCCCGACGGGAAACCCTATATATAGCAGGGAGTTCAAATCTGCCTATCGCATCCCTATCAAGTATTTTCAGTTCAGTCCATTCATCCTTCCTCACCTAAGCTGCAACTCTTCCACGGGCGGTATCAGTTTCTGCCTGTTTTTTTCCGCAGAGGCTTTGCAAGCGACAGTCGGTGACGCTAACGCTGGACTTGGCTGGACTGGACTGCGTTGGCCTGCCGGCTCAGTATGCCAAAAAATTAGCAGAAGTCAAATACGAAAGCATTTGAAGATAGAGGACGGGAAGAAGCAGCTCAAAGAGAAGCACTAACAAGCGCTGCAGTGACTGCAGTACGCAGCTCTCGAAACCGACGAGCCATAAGGAAGCTGGGCTAGCATAGAGTGAAGGGAGGATGAAGCAGAAGCAAGACCAACCGCAGGAGTCGAGTTCCGCCCTAAGTTCTTACACTGCCACTAGATGAGGGACAGTATATCTTATTAAGTTATTAGGGCGATAGCGCATAACTGCATTATATCAACCTCCCTAATCCACAAGACAGCGACGCAGCATGCTTTCGACCGTAGACCCCTTTGCGAGTTGTGTGCTTTTGCGGCAAATAGAAGCGCTCAACAAGTTGCATCCGTTTATAAATGTTGTCGGGCATATGTTCTCTTTTGTGAAAGGTTTTAAGGATGCATAGTACACATGCGTTGCTGGCAGCTTGCTCTTGCAACTAGTGTGAAACTCACAAATCTACTAAACCCGTATTTCGTTTCCACCTACCAGACTCGAAATGACTTCTTCGACACCGTAGGGAAATTTCACTTTTCTAACGCTCTAGGCCTACGCTTTTCCGGCCCGGGGGGGGGGGGGAAAGGTGCGCTAATACCGCGTTGAAGGGCCTAGCTGCACAATTGCCGCTTCCTCTGTACTCCCGTGGCTTCTTGTTTTAACCTGCTTTTTTCCGAAGCCACCAGGTGCGCCAACACCTCCTTCAGACGCAGATCTCACACCGCTGGAGCGGCAGCCTTGGCTTGCTCTAGGGCTATAGAGCAATGGAAGGAGCCGGGGTCTGACGAAATCCAGGTCAGCTGCTGAACTACGGGAAAACGTTTGTATGGCAGACCGGACGTTCTTGCCTGATGTAGTTGATGGCAGGAGCACGTGAGGAGGGCTAGGCCATGTTAGGAATGAGGGCGCGGGAGGGTGCTTATCCAACAGCACGGCTCTCTCGCTGGGCTTCTGCGCTAGCGTGTCTTCTGAGATCAAGACCCTAGCCGCCGAAGAAACGTCGCCTTCCGAGAGCTTGGTAATGGCTAGCCGGACGGTGTCGACCGTCCGCTGCCGTGGAGGTTGGTTTGGGACGGGGCTACCGCTAAGGTCAAACCGTTTTCCATCAGCAAAATCACGGAGGTTCTTCCGGACGATAACCGCCAACAAGCAGTCATCTTTCCCACCATCGGGGAGGCGGAGGACGACGGGCGCGAAAGAGAACAGAGCAAGCCGGGCAGTACTGTCGTTGTTATCTGCGACTGAGCACAACACCTTAGTGAACAATTCGGCAACTTGCCTACGTACTGATTTCGGCAAGATGCGGACCAACCGCCAGCGGCGAGTGACAACTTGAATGACACTGATTAACTGATCCGCGGTAAACCGAGAGTTCGAGCGCTCTGACTCGTCGACTATGTTATGGGCACCCCCTCCGTGCTTCACCGTAATGTGTCGACGCAGGCCTCTTCGTGTAAACGTAAGTGCGCAAATTGGACAGAGGGTCCTATTAGGGTCCGACTGCCCGGACCGCGGGCTGGCGAGCCCGTGGCAAGGCCCGTTGTCTCCATGATCTGTCATTACAAGGCGAGACCTTTTAACTTGTCCACTACGGAGAGCAGCCTCATTGGAGGTCGCACACCTACTCCAGTGATCTTAACACCACGGATAACTCAGGCCTGATTCAATTGCGTTAACTTCCTTTTGTTGTGCAGCCGCTATTATTGATATTATTTATTCAATATTTCGGTGTTTCCCTACAATTGTGGGATCTAAACGTGTACCCGCCTAGGCTCACCGCCGCTCCTCAGTCCATGGAGCCGATAACAGCGGCGGCGTTTCCCCGACACACTGCGAGCGAGAGTTGCTGACGTAGAACCTCACCCTCGCGCTGGTCACCCGTGTTAGCACTTATTTTGATACCTAGGTCTTTGAGGAAGATACTTGTGTGTTTGCTGATTGGACCCATCGTTTCCATGGCGACGGGTACGAAGTGGTATCTTTTCTCTAGGTCAGAGTATTTGCGCTTTTTTGCGATCTCAGCATGTTCGGCAACCCACCCTGACCGGGTAGCGCTTTGCATCAAGTTATTATTATTATTATTATTATTATTATTATTATTATTATTATTATTATTATTATTTTTTCGAACAACGATAAGTTTATTTCATGTTTTATATGTTATTAGTCAAATAATAGTTGTTTCTGCTACGGCATTTCTGGCAGTCCTTCCCCCGTTGGAAGCGACCCCACTATCGCCTCTGCGTTACCACGTTGAACTTCTATGGAGATACGCTGCACCAGGTACTCCCCGGCTCGCGCATCTTTTGTCACAGCAGTTACTCTCTTTCCAAGCTCCTTGAGGAACTTGACGGTCGCCTCCCCCATTGGCCCTACCGTTTCCACGGCGATCGGCTGAATTATGTATTGCGGCGAGAGCTCGCTGTACTTCGACAGTTTGCGACTTTCAGCAAGACGTGCGCTCGCGCCAGCTTCCCGACTTGTGCGCGCAATGTAACTGTTGGCGAGTGTACATGAATTATTATTATTATTATTATTTTTTTTTTGGACAACTTTTGGCAGAGGTTTCCAAGCACGCCCCGGCCCTCTATCCAATGATGCACCAGGCATATAGCAGGCCGACTCCTCTGATGTTCGGTGAAGTTGAAATCAGGTCATCAGCCGGTTGTCAGCAGGGAGACGTAGCGGCTCCTCTTGCGTTTAGCCTGCTGTTGCATCAGTACGTCAAACAGGTGACATCCAAGGTCCCTCTGTTTTACCTCGACGATGGGACCCTTCTTGACAATGACCCTTCGGCATTACTCAAAGACATCAAGGATCTCAGAGCGTTCGAGCAATGGAGCGGGATGCAGCTTAACCCATCTAAATGCGAGTTATTCCTACAGGGTTTCGAGGACGAAGAGAGACAGCAGGTGATTGCAGAATTTAACAGCAATCTCCCGGGCATCCTTGTAAAGGACCGGTGTGAACTGGACCTGCTGGGTACGGCGGTCTTCCCCGAAATGATCGGCCCGGTACTGGCCGAGAAGGGAGAACAACTCTCCCGACTTTACCAGAGGCTGGGTCATCTCGGTAGACATCAAGCCTACTTCCTGCTTCGGCACGCAATGGGAGTACAAAAGGTCCTGTATGTACTACGGACCTCACCTACCTTCCTTTTGCCGTCAGAAACTTTGGACCTCGACGACCAAGTGAGGAGAGCCTTGGAAAACATCCTTGACCTGACGCTCGATGATAAGACATGGATGCAGGCAAGCCTATCGGTCCGGCTGGGTGGAATGGGCATTCGAAGCGGCCACGGACCTTGCCTTGCCCGCTTTTCTTGCTTCGTCGCATAGCTGCGCCTCTGCAGTGGCCGCTACTACCGGCGGACTCATCAGCCACCAACAAGACGCCATTCGGATCTGGGACGCGCGTCAGTCTGGTTGTCCTTCTGAGGAACAGGTCACTAGGCAGAAGGGGTGGGATCAAATCGCCACTCAGGCTACCCACTTAACTCTTCTGTCGGCCTGTGAGTTAGATATAGATGGCATTAGACTGAAAGAGGTTTCATCCGACCCTGCCGGAGCGTGGCTTGACGTGTTTCCGTCCGAGCTAGTCGGCAGTAAGCTGGCTGATGACCACTTCCGTGCCGCCAGTGGCCTCAGACTTGGCATTGCCATGTTTGAGACAGAGGCGTGCCCGTGTGGTGGAACGGAGGATGAACGTGGCCTGCACCGACTTAGTTGCACTAAGCTAGCTGGGCTTACGCAGGGCCGCCACGATGCCATTAATGACATCCTCGGGCGCGCTTTCAGACAAGCCGGCTACCGCGTCACACTGGAGCCTGGTGGACTACAGAGCTACGACAAGCGTCGACCAGACGGCCTTACCAGCCGAGACTGGGACCGCAATCGGCCGCTGGCATGGGACGTCACCGTGTCCGTCACGTACGCCCTCGGCTATCGTGCACTAGCCAACGCGGGCGTCGGCATCATTATCCATCAACGGGAGATGCACAAACGGCGCTTATACGCGCATCTCCTTGAGGACCACGTTGTAATGGCGTTCGGCCTCGAGTCATCTGGCGTTTGGGGTAAGGATGCACTCAAACTGACAAAGGAGCTTGGGAAGAAGCTCTTCGAGGCCACAGCGGAGCCAGGATCGACCGCTTTCCTTCGACAGAAAGTGTCATTAGAATTACAGAGAGGCAACGCCAAGATGATGTTGAGTGGTCACCGACACTCAAGCAATAAGAATAATATAAGCAATATTGTAGATATTATACAAGTAATATATTGATAATTGTGATACATGTACATATTGATCAAATAAACCCTTGTTCAAAAAAAAAATTATTATTATTATTATTATTATTATGTCGTATTGCTGCTGCTTCTCAAGTGAAACACAGCTGTTATTGGCATTGCGGTGGCTATGTTCTAGCATCAACATTTAGTTAAGCAGCCGTTAGAATTCGAATCTTGAATGACAGCGGCGTGCCGCTGAAGCCTACGGACCGTTACGCGGGTGGCTTCGTTTCGCTTCATCATGTCGTGTGGATCTTCACAGCCTCATGGCTGCTCGTGCGTCTGTCCCATGGCGACACACAGTACACCAAACTGATCACTAAGTTACAAACATTACTCTGGTATGCAACTCCCTGGGTTTACCATCCTGCACACACACGAATGGACGTGTTTCCTCAGAGCTCGATGTGCACACGTCCGCACTTCTTGGCGTCCGCCACCACTCTCCAATTATTATTATTATTATTATTATTATTATTATTATTATTATTATTATTATTATTATTATTATTATTATTATTATTATTATTATTATTATTATTATTATTATTATTATTATTATTATTATTTCATTAATTGATTAAATATCAATCGACTGTTAACAATTTAATAGTCTATTGATATTTAATCAGAGCATTTAAAAAAATACATATACAGGTGGTTCAACAGGTTCTTAGAGTGAGAATTCGAATTTTAGCGCGCTTTCACCGCTATTGGAAATGGCACTTTTCGGATTTTAGCGCAGATTCGTGAACGTCGATGAAATCTGGGTCCATCACTACACTCCCAAGACCCAAAAAGCATCTGGCCAATGGTGTGCACCTGGTGAAGGACCTCCGAAGATGGTCGGATAACGACATCGGCCGGAAAGATGATGGCTACGGTTTTTTGGAGACCAACGTGGAATAATTCTAGGTCGACTACCTTGAGAGCGGTAAAACGATCACGGGAGAATATTATGCAAGACTGTTGGACTGCCTAAAGCAAGAACTCATCATGAAACGGCCCGCTTTGGAGAAGAAGGTTGTCCTGTTTCACCAGGACAATGCTCCTGCACACAAGTCGCGGCAAGCATCGGCAAAACTGGCCCAACTGAGGTTCGAACTTATTGAACAATTTACCTATTCTCCAGACCTGGCTCTATCTGATTATTTTCTCTTCGGACATTTGAAGAATAGTCTCGGTGGAAAGCGTTTTCCCAGCAATGAAGAGGTTAAGGCTGCTGTCAATGCCTATTTTCAGTCTAAAGAAGGAAGTTTACTCAAGAGGTATAAATGCTCTGAAATCTCGGTGAAAAAAGTGCATTGAGCTTCTCGGGGAGTAAATTAAAAATGGAAAATTCTTGGTTTTTATTTTAAGAACTTGTTGAACTACCTGTATATATACACAAGAATTGCCACCTAGTGCGTCCGTGATCTAATTGATTATTGTGTCAACTGTCGAGTCGCAATTCCGAACTTTTCTAAATTCGTTTGAAAATTAGTTTAAGTAACGAGTTCGACACTTTATATCATCAACGATTAATTAACAAAATGTATCAAGTTGGTATAGGCAAGACTTGCACCTTATGAAACATTACTCAATCGAGCAAAAGTACTATTTTGAGAGTAATGTGTAAGGCAGGCACTGTTTCGGGGGTGTTACAAAATCAACTCAAGTCGACACTATTTCAAACACCTCACTCATAGTTTACCTTGGTAGTGCTGTCCTTTCAGAAAAGCTGTTACAATATGGTGCAACATTCTACTCAATTGTTGATCTCCTATATTAACTATAAAAGTGAGCAATTAAACATATTAGTGCGGTTCAACATAGCAACCGCGCCGGCCCAATCTTCTCTAAGTATGGTATTCTCGACAGTGTTTAGGCTATACGCATTTCTTCTAATGAAGCTGTTATTTGCCTAGACCATTGCAGTTTCACTAATCCCAACATGGGCATTCAACTAGATTTAAATAACTAGGCAATCTATTAACATCGAGGTTTAGGAAAAAAAATCAGTTGCAGACTGACAATGCAAATATTTAAGCTTATTCAATGCCACCTGATTTTAAACAACTACTTGAAAATCCATTTGCATTAAACAAAATATGTTTGCTTACCAAATTGAAATTTCATTTTGGTTCGATGAGCACAAAAGCGTTCCTTTGCTGCCGCCCTATGCCAATGTACCGGGGGAGAGGTCTTCAACCGAGTGCTCACTGGCCCCACCATGACTGTTGTCTAGCGCAAGGTTAACACTTTCGGAAGTATTGGCGCGGAGGCCATTAGAACAGAGGTCCATTAGTCCGAGTTTTCATTTATCAACTCATTTGTGCACAAAGTCGCCGCGACTTAACAAAAAGGTCAGCTGGCAATGTCTGGTAGCCTTTTCAAAGCAGGAGGTACGGAAGCTCTTGGCAAGGTAAACCGTCAAGTTAGGTGGCTTCAATAGCAGACCTGAGGAACAAATCACCCTTTCCACGTGTCATGATTGCCAGGAAATAGGGTACACAACCAGGGAATGAAGAAACAAGAACGCCGAAACCCAGATATGCTACAGGTGCGATGACACTGGGCACGTCGCCCTAGACTGCGAGACTGAAATGTGCCCCCATGTGTTACGTATGTAGAAATGAGGGTCATTGTGCCACATCGACAGGATGCCCCAACTACGTAGAGCTAAAGGTAGACCAAATACACAAGCAGGACGGCACACGAATCTAAGGCATATGGCTATAATTATTAGAGGGGGGGGGGTTGCGTTCATAAAGAAGCAAATCAAACCGGGCTCTCAAGCTTTTTTCGCAACACGCTTGTTTTGACAGGGAGTCATGTAGTACGCGAGGCTCATTACAGAAGAAAAGGACGAGGCCCCAGTGATAACAGTAGCGGAGGTACGCGAGACTTAAATCGGAAAAGGGTCCAGGGTCAGGCGGCATTTCGCCCCCTGGCGGTCAAATTTTTAAGCGATTTGCTACTAATTAGCCAAAGTTGACTCACGGTCTACCTTAGACGGAGATTTTCGTATAGGGCAGCAATCGTGTCCGAACCGATGCTAGCTAAATGGCTATTTGGTTCATCGGCAATGTCCTCGGATTGGCTAAAAACTACAGTCAAAAAGGTGATAGATCCACTAAGTGTGTTTACTACTGCAAATTTTGTTAATGAAGTTCCGGGGCTAACGTGTGCCACTTTTCAACGTAAGAAATCGAGCTTTGTGGAATGCGGCTTTAGCTATTTGCAGGGTATGCTGGTAATGTTTCCGGTTTTTCAAGTAAGCGCGACGACTCTTAGGTAATAGTAATATATGATATATATGATACTTAAAAAAGTTAGACATTCTGTGCCAATGATGCGTTTTATGGACATGATGTCGTAGCCAAAGTTGTGCTGAACGAACTTTTCGCCAGGCTATCTAAGTGAGTTCTCCAGAATACGAAAAATAAAGATTTATAGAGGCTGAGAACAATGTCCCGGAAAGCCTCAAGTCTAGAGTTGATATCGGTTGCATCAAAAAAAGTTTCACCAAGAAGCGTTACGAAGCCGATCCTGAAATGCTTCGATGCTAGCTCTATTCTGAACCCAAAATATTTCTAGGAATTCGTCATGCACCGAGTGACCGACTTCTGTTTTGTCTAAAGTTGAGACAATAACGACAAACAATACCACTGTTTTAAAAACAGCAGATTGGTCAGAGGAGAACTTAAAACAATTTCCCACAGCAATGTGCTCAATATATGTAATAGTGTTCGATAACGCTCAGGTGACACAATCAACTAGATAACACAACTCCCTGCCGAAAACGAATGAGGTGTACTCAGAAGGGGACAGGTCAGCAATTGAGTCACCTGAAATTATATATAGAAATTATACGGTATATGAGTAACGCGCCTCAAAGTAGGAAGGACATCGTCCAACGTATAAAGCAGAGATTCGTTCTGCACTAAACTGCTCGAATAGAAGCCGAGTATGTGCCTTCAGAATTACTATTCTGTCCTATATGCATACGTACCGCTTGTACATTGCCATCGCGTAACGCGAACAAATTTCTGCAAGTCGAGCGCACGCAGATGGCAACTCTGCTACCAAGCTTATTTTAACTGAGTGATGAGTCACTGTCTTTTCGGCGATATATGCATAATCTAGTAATATAGAAAAATATATAGACGTATAATCCAAAGTACATGTTTAATAATTAACCAATTCAATTATAACGCGTAGAGAAAAAGCACACTAAGTAACCTATGCAATTATAATGCATATTTCGTTGCAGAGAGAGTGACGCAAATAAAGAGAATGCAAACGTTTCATCTAGGAAGAACTACAGAGACGATGATGGTTGAGCCAATGGCAATGGGAAACAACATTGCAGAGCGGAGCTGCCCAATTGAATTTCGCAAAGAAGCCAACAGCCACTTGGCTTTCGGCCACAGAGCACAGCAAAACACGCCGATAGACCCACACGAGACTTTTTAGCCACCACAGCTTATCCTTAGTTAGTCGGTTTGACTGATCTTAGACGTGCATCCTCTACCCCCGTGCGTGCCCGCCCATCCGCGGCCTGTTTTCTGCCGACCCTGGCTTACCAGCTCGCAAAACGTTTGCGCTACTGTTGCTATTTATCTGGGGGATATAAGAGAAGACGAGCATATATATATATATATATATATATATATATATTTATACATGCAATTGCCTTGGTCTCTGACTGTGCTAAATGGCTCTCCACGGCCATAAAGTACTAAGGCTCGCCTCACCGCATGCTTTTTTTCGCCCAACCCCGTGCGGCCACGCGAAATCTGATTACTAATCTGCGTTGGCCTGCCGGCTCAGTATGCCAAAAAAATTAGCAGAAGTCAAATACGAAAGCATTTGAAGATAGAGGACGAAAGGAGCAGCTCAAAGAAAAGCACTAACAAGCGCTGCAGTGACGCAGTACGCAGCTCTCGAAACCGACGAGCCATAAGGAACTGCGCTAGCATAGAGTGAAGGGAGGATAAAGCAGAAGCAAGACCAATCGCAGGAGTCAAGTTCCGCCCGAGTTCTTACACTGCCAGTAGATAAGGCACAATGTACCTTATTAAGTTATTAAGGGCGATAGCGCATAACTGCATTATATCCCCCTCCCTAATCCACAAACAGACAGCGACGCACTATGCTTTCGACCTTAGACCCCTTTGCGAATTGTGTGCCTTTGCGGCAATTTAGAAGCGCTCACCAAGTTGCATCCGTTTACAAATGTTGTCGGGCATATCGGTTTTTTTGTGGAAGGCTTTAGGGATGCATAGTATATGTGCTTTGCTGGCAGCTGCTTTGCAACTAGTGTGGAACTAAAAAATCTACTAAACCCGTATTCGTCTCTACCTACCAGACTCGAAATGACTTCTTTGACACCGTAAGGAAATTTCACTTCTGTAACGCTCTATGCCTATGCTTTTCCGGCCCGAGGGGGTGCGCTAATACCGCGCTAAGGGCCTAGCTGCACCATTGGCGCTTCCTCCGTACTCCCGTGGCTTCTTGTCTTAACCTGCTTTTTTCCGACGCCACCAGGTGGGCCAACACCTCCTTCAGACGCAGACCTCACACCGCTGTAGCGGCAGCTTTGGCTTGCTCTAGGGCTATACAGCAATGCAAGATGTACTACTGACACTCCGACAGGGACTGTGGATACACGCATCCCACTCTGTCGGATGCTGACTATGTATGACAGTAACCGCCCATTGTTCGTGAGGACCAGGGTGGCGTAGAACAGACAGACATAGGTTGATCCTGAAGACAAAATCCCCAGGACGTCTCGTGGCCACCCTTACATAGGGAGCACCGGGTTACGTGCCCGCAATCCCTTCGTTAGTGGTTAGTAGATCCGCACCGTCTAAGGCGACAGTCATAGCGATAACGCCATTAGTTCTAAGACCCAATCGAGCTTCGTCGGGAAAGTGTTGCCCCATAGAGTCAGGATGACACTGTATGTCGCCATGACGAAACCTGGTTTTGATGTTGTTGGATTGAGCACGAATTGTTTCGGTAACACCGAGCGGCCCAAAGACACTTGTTGCCTCCTTTAGCGTAGAATATACCCCTATATGTTGCCTTTAACTGTTAATTTCGAGGTCGTATTCCTGGTGCTCAACGACACCCCGCCCAGTGCCTGCAAACTGAGCAAAGTCGCCCGGTCTTCAATGTCATCTGCAACAATAATGGGCTTTCCTGTTCGAGAAAAGCGCGGTTTTTCTATCTTGCCGTTATTATGCTCGGAGATATCATCACATACAGCACAACCGTTCGACTTCAACAAGAAAGAGAAAATGATCGCCTCTGTTATGTCCTTTCGCGCAAATAGTTGGAGCACTTTATTGCAATCGGATAAGCAATAGTTGATTTTAACCCTCGGTCCGACTTTAATTCAGCTTTCGTCAGTTTCGTCATCGAGAGGAATGCCCTCCACCGCCACTTTCTTATTTAACAAAATGATAGTTCTACTTTCCTCTGCTTCCATGGCGCCGGCTACTCTCGCATCAGGCGGCGCACGAGTATCATCATCCATGGGGTCATTTTCAACGTCAACACAATGCGCGTGTAGTTCGCGTCTTGGCCGGTTTACCACTCTGCGGTGGACTGTTGGCCGCCTTTTTAGATGGCACTGCCCTCTCCCCGACACGCGGTCGCTCTCTCTGCACGGCCTCGCCCCTTCTTTCCTCTTGCGATGCTCCGCTTCTCTGTCCCGCCGTCGAAGAATTATATGCCGAATAACGCAAGTGTCGCCCTTCCAAATGCTTCCAGTCATTCATTGCATTGGTGTTGAATGCTAGCTGCTTTGTCTCTCCACCTACGAATTCAATTGTTGCATGCTGACGTCGGCAGTAAGCCGAATCTTCAATCAATATTCTCGACATAGAGCGGGGTATCCGCCAGCAGGTAGACAAGATGACTCTTATAGATCCATTGCAACCAATGCATTCTTTTAAGAATGGCCGGCCTGATACAGTCAAGCCAACCTTTTTTTCTAAAGGCCACACTGGACAAGAATCTGGATCTCTTTTTCTTTCCATGTCACAAAAAAAAACCTTTCTCCAGTCCTATCGCGATGCGGGTATCTCTGAGTCATGCATTGAACGAGCTAGCCCAACATGGCGTGGACATAAGCTCTCTAGGAATCGTATCAGCAGAGGGGCCTCTAGGAATCGTATCAGCAGAGGTAAACATTTGGCTCTGGTATACAGTGATCACTGTTTGTCTCACAGGACTCACCCCTAAAGCTGGACATAGAAGCCATTTGTAAAACCAGGGAGCTGCATCCCGAAGAGGACCATACTCCTGGGCTTGAAGATAAGCCGCGCGCTGTAAAGTGCATGTCCTTTGGCATTATTTCTTAGCGAAGGCAGGCGAGGAGGTTGTCCCAGGGCGGATATCATCCGTGCGGGAACTGGACTTATTGGGCGACTTTGCAGATTTTGTTTTATCACAGACTTCTTCTTGCTACCTTCTGAAGTTCCATAGATGGTTAAATAGTGTGGATGGGATGTACCGGATACTCTTCGATATCTGGATTTATATCGACAGTAAATAGTTATGTATTAGTAAGTGACGTTCCGGCGTTAAGCAGCGCGGAAGCTATACATTGAGGCCCGCTGGCACGTGCGAGTTGATCTTCTTTTCTCCCTGCAACAGACATTTATAGGCAACATAAGCCACTTTCGCAAGTTTATTATTGGCAGGTATATAAATGATGAATGACCCCACGAAGCCTTAGAATGTGAAGGTCCTGTTATCTTTGCCACCCAGCAGCCTAGTCTTTAAGAGTATCCACGATTGACTCTGTGCACTGGTAGTCAGGTTTGTCCAAACCCTTACTCTAGTTCCCAGCGATTATTGGGGCGACGGCTTCTAATGGTTGCAAGCATCGGGTAATTCCATCTACCATTACAGAAATTTTAAAGTTTTCGGGAGGTACATAGCCTGCAGCAATAGTTACTCTTCCCAATTACATCTAGGTCATTCTCTGCAAGCTTGACTTTAACATCTCTCAGTATATAGATACTCCTTCCACTCGGTCTACTTTGAACAGCCCCTTTCGATGCGAGCCAATATGCTACATAGAAACTCTGGGGGTTTGGTTGCGAGGTGGCCCAGCTTTCTATAAGAACCAAGAGGTCAATAATCTTGAAACACGAGGAAAGGAAAAATTCGAGCGACGGCCTAAGCCCCCTTACCGGATGACCGCGTCTTTTATTTCCCTGAGTTGCGAATTTTAATGAATTGTTGGACGACGTTGTCGCTCTTGCGTATCCTGGTCGCAGTTAATTCCAAAGGCAATGGCTTCACCATTTCATTCTGCTTGTTTTAAGAGGTTTTGCAGTTTCTGTAGGCTGACTCCTAAAATGCTTAAATTGTTCGAGCAATGCCTAATGCTACCTTTTCTACAACCCCCCATTCTATACGAGTGTTTTTGCCGTTTTATAAGCTTAAGCTGGGTGTTCGTAAGAGGCATATAAGTGAAGCTAAGTTAAACTTTCTTTAAGGCAAGGACACTCATACCCTTCGCCGTACGCCAGTATTGAAACGTGGACTAGGTAGAGCAAAGTGCTCAGAATCAGGCTTCGTCCTTTTTAATGTGCCTTATTAAGTCAATAAAGGGTACCAGAAGTGCAGCGTTTATTAGGTTCGCGCACCCGTTGTATTATCTGCGAGCATGTAGAGGCCGATAGGGCCTCCACGCTTTGCAAGACTTCACTCGCCCTTGATAATGGGATATCTTTCCTTGGCACAAAGTTTCACCTCAAGAGAAGTTTTTCTAAAAGAAAAATGTCTCAAGCTTGGACTTGATTGCATAGGCTTGCCTATATCTAATAAGAAAGCAGTTTTCTAGTAGTGATTGCGACCTGGTCTTCACTGTTGACTTAACATGGCTGTTAAGAATTGCCACACAGAGGAATCCAATATAATGCCGAAAGGAAGCAGATGCTTCGCTTATATCCATCTGTCCTATCAGGCTGTGTATATCCGCGGTATTCGCTGTCATGTCACACAGCCTGCACTTCCACTAATCAGCAATAGCCCCGCTTGCTTCTTGGAGCGCAGACATCTGGGTGTGCATACTACAGCTGCATAGATAGCACCCCGTGTATATATATATATATATATATATATATATACAGGGTCATTCATATCGTTATGTACTTATTTCGAGGTTTGGTAGAACTCGGCAAGAAAATAATTGTTCCCAATGGAGGGAGAACGCGGAAACGTCTTGTTTAGGAGAGAGAGTGAAATTTATATAAGTAGTTATTCTGCCTCTATGTTTTTTCTTCTACATAGTTGTGCAAAATCTACGTTTGCGGTAGAACCAGTCAACGCATGAAGGAACCAATCATATTGGCGTGTTCAAAGGAAAATTCTGAGCAACGAAGGACACTTCACTAGCTTGCGTAGCGAAAAGCGAATAGCCAGATTGAGGAAAGTCATAAAAGGTCGATATGTTTTTTGGTTTTACGTTAACGCTTTTTTTGTGAAACATCGTTAAAAAATCCATTACGACCAAAATACCAGTCTCACGCAATAGCAAATACATTGCCCACCATTTTCGTACTAAAGTGATAGTGCTGCGTTACGTAATTGTCAAGTAACTAAGCTTTTTCAATAGCCATATCGAAACCGAAAGCATGCATACTTGCATAGGGTGTATGAAAACGTTAGGTACATATTTTGGTAGGTTTGGTAGACCTCGGCAAGAGAATAATTTTTCCTAGTGAGAAGAGGGGGCAAAAACGCCTTGGCAAAATTTTACGGTTCTGAACGTGAAAACTTGCACGTAAAACATAACAACTATGACTGTAAAAAAACTTAGTTGCTGGACAACTACGTAACGCAGCATCATCACTTTGGTGGGCATTAAATTCGCTATTGCGTGAGAGTCGTCTTTTGGACGTACATTTTTAACCGTAATGGAAAAAATTACGATTTTTCATGAAAAGGCGTTAGCGTAACATATCGACTTTTTATGATTTCCTTATCTAGTTATTCGCTTTTCGCTACGCAAGCTAATAAATGTCTTCCGTTGTGCAGAACTTTTCCTCCGAACATGCTTATATGATTGGTTCCTTCATGCGTTGACTGGTTCTCCCGCAAACGTAGAATTGCGTACAACTATGTAGAAGAAAAAAGGCAGAATAACCACCTTTATAAACGTCACTCTTTCTCCTAAACAAAACGTTTTAGCGTTCCACCCTCCATTGAAAAAATTATTTTCTTGCCGAGTTTTACCAAACCTCGAAATAAGTACATAACGATATGAATGACCTTGTATATATATATATATATATATATATATATATATATATATATATATATATATATATATATATATATAAGCAAATGCATCTAAGTACTAATTTATTTGGTTTCGACTCCTTTCGGCAATATCAGCATGAAAAGCGGTGATACTGTTTTTGATAAAGCGGCTATTACTGCATCAGCCGGCAAGCCCTGTTTTTGCGCCAAAAGCTGTGTTGTTCACCAGTCGAGAACTCGCGGAAGAGATTCAACTTGACTAAACCAGTCAGTGTCAAGACGCTTAAGTAACATCTAGGCTCTATGAGTGGGTTCCTCGCAAAGTAATGCCATCACATTGAGCTGCACCTTTCTCTTCAATCACAACCGCCAAGCTTCGTTCTTGGATTGTTGGATGACCTGCGACAAAAAATTAGTCGTCTACGAGAATTGAACTAAGCAAAATTTTACAGAGTCAACTCCGAACGTCCCTTCAGGTTATGTTGTGTTGTTAAGGGGGGGGGGATATCAGAAGCATCGTTCACGGTAAACTTCTGAAAATAATCCGGACGATCAAAACCGATCTCTACTGCCAACGACGTCAAGGAGTTTAAGTACGAAAAATGATCTAAATGCGTCCTGCCGCTTGGAAGCTAATGAAGATGTCGTCTTTCACGATAACAACACGCGCTATCATGTGAGTAGCCAGCCTCAAAAGATGAAGTCTTTCGAAGACGTCCAAAACGTCGAGCTACAACACTTCTTCGTGTTCACGAAACAAAATACTTTTAGAGATCCAAACGTTTGATCAAAGGTTGATCGTTTGCAAGATGCCATTGAAAGAAGGAGATGTTAATGAGTAGATAGATTCGTGTGTTCTTACAAACTCGTGTTTTCGCGTTAGACAATAACGGTAAGAACATTTGCATCACTCAACATGTACACGTAAATATAATATATATATATATATATATATACACATAACTTTCATCGTGCACACTTCGATCAGAAAAGTGCCTTTGATTGGGCCGATCATAGACTTGTTGTTGACACGATCAAGACGCTCCAGGTCCATCCACAGATTCGTAAATGGTTTGCCGTTTTTTTGCACCATCGCTCGTTCCGAGTGAACTCTCCGTGGAAGCTCTCAGGAGTCATGACTAACTCAGTCAGACGTCCCACAGGGGAGCTGCAGCTTTCCACTGGTGTACATAATATTTGTTTTAGACCTCAATTTTTACATTCTTTCGAGTGTTAAGTATCTGCTGACAGTACCTAAAAATATACATACCCTTAGATGCTCCCTCGGCGCATAATCCGCTACAGTCGGCTGTCGTCGGAATTTGGCGCTGGTGCAGTGGCAATGGGATGGAGCTATCTGTTCCGAAATATTTCGTTTTGAAACATGGCCTTTGATATGATCTATACACTTATCGGGGCAACATTGCGCAAATGTTCCTTGGTGAATTAATGTCAACGGAAATTGCGTTTTCTGCACATTTCAGACATCAGTCAAATCAACCCCTGTACCTGTGAAGGTGCAATACTGTTGCTTCATCATCAAGAAGCCAAATGTGTATACTTGCCTAAATAAAGTAATTGCATACACATTGTTTATTTTGCATTAATTTTGCATTTCAAAATGGTAGATAATTACAATACAGTCGTCATTATATACATTTTGAACATTCCAGCGACCGTTCTACCGAGCGAGAAAGAAATGCCAAGACCGCCGATGCGTCTGGCAGCTCGCTGCGTGGTATTTCTATGCGCATATCTGTGAGCAGAACCGGCAACGACATTGATCGCCAACTTAGTGAAATCCTTAAGTCGAACATACCAAGAGATCATAGCCATGCACAATGTACCTTGTGTACAGGTGCCACCTAGTGCATGCCATTCCATTCTAAAAGCTACCTGTCGAGGTACACATCTAACTGCGCTACCTCTGCCGAAACCTCGGCTACTTTTACCTGCCACTCTAACAAAAATTGCTGAAGTAGTCCTGTAATAGGTGACTTAGCCTCACTCTGATTGTTTTCACTGCCGGTCCGCAACCCGCTAGCGAGTACACCGAGCGGTTTTTTGCGGCAAACAAAAAACACGCTTCGTGTATATTGTAAAGCATCTTGCCGCTGAAATATGGTCCCACACCCTGCCAAGTCTGCCGGCTAACATTGGCACAATCGTAAGCTCAAAAAGACGCACTGCGACACTCAGAGAGAGTCGTCCGAGGGTCTCTCACCTCTGTGTGAAAAGAGGCAATAGCCGCCCGACACCTGTCGCCGATGTGCTAGACAAAGATCGTTACAGTATAATACACACTCAAATAGACCCAGATACGGGAAGGGAATTGACCAACTCCAGCGGCTGGCCACGGCAGGGTACTACGTCTGCTGCAGCCAATCGACCCCCACGGCGAAACTGAATGGCTTTCGCCTTCCGCGAATTTTTCTGTATGCCCTCACTGTGAAAGTAACTTTCTACGTCGCCGATAATTCGACGAATAGCACCGCGGTCCCCGGTGAGCCACTACTATGGCATCCGCACAAATAACGACGACGGTGTTTCTAAACATAGGGGGCTAGGTCTGCGATAAGCAAGAGAAGGCCAGACAACTGAGAGAATGTATATATATATATATATAATATATATATATATATATATATATATGTGTGTTATCCAGACTTTCATATTGCGCACCCGCCTAGAGCCCATACTTCCGCAAACACATAAATATGATTGAGAGCGTTCAGAGATTCTTCTCCACTCCCAAAAAGGCTCCGTAGAGGATGTGATGCCGAGCCGAATGCTGTAAATTATATATATAACAAATGTACGTTCATATAAATATTTATAGATATATGAACGTGCACAGTTGTTATATATACAGGTATATATATATATATATATATATATATATATATATATATATGATTGGTTTATTCGCTTGATGAGTGTGTGTACACATATCACCCTTCTATATCAGGGGCGCATAACGCTGCAGCTTTTAATTACTTATATTGTAGTCCCCTGTGTTGCCCTTATGTGTTGAGCACCTTCCATCGGAATAGCCTCTGTTTCGTAATCTCTGCCTTTTCTGCATCCTTGCCGAATCCTTGCGCCTCCCCTAATTCTAAATTTCTAATCCCTTCCAATTGTTCACACTCCATAACTAAATGATCTACCGTTTCTTCTCTCTTACCGCATATCCGATAAACCGTTGTTTCTAATTCCTCGTAGCAGTTTCGTTGTACCCTCGTGTTAAACATACCGGCTCTCGCATCCGCTAACAGCCCGCTGTCCCTTGTATTATCACATAACCATGCTACTCCATCTCTTTCCAATTTCATATTTCCGTATACTTCCTTCAAACTAGTTTTCTGCATAAGTGCTGTCCGCCACTTCTGTGTGTATGCTGTCTTTACCCTACTTTTAATTTGCTCACTGGACATAGCAGTGTTTGTCCATTGTTTACTGCTGAGTCCTATCTGTCTTGCCGCAAATTCCACCATCCTGTCCCATTTTGTTTTTGCTCTCATTGCCCTTTTCACCCACTGTATCTTTTTAACCCATCGTTCGTTATTTAATGTGCTAATTCTACTACAATACCTCAGCTCACTTTGCACTTCTCTTTCTATAAATTTTAACATACCGCCTTCCCCTTCAAGAAACTCTCTGCTACAATTGAAACGACACCCCAATGAAAATCGTATTACTTATCTCTGAATCCCTTCTGAAATTCCTCCATAAACCCGAGGTATGCACTAGAACAGCGTTTTCAAATGTCAGTCCTGGCACATACAGCGCCTTCTAAATGTCCCTTGTAACCACATATTTATCCCCCATTGACTTTTGCACCATACCGAATTCCTACCCCTGTGTGCTTTCTTTATTCTTAACGTTTCTTCCTATTTTAACAATTCTTCAATTGACGCTGTAGTTACACCTAAATATTTATCTTGCTCTCGATACTTTAACTCCTTTCCCTGTTACCTTAGTTTCCGCTCCAATGTAGTTCCCGAAAATACTAAAATAGCGCTCTTCTTTTCGTTTAATACCATATCTAGTTCATCTGTTGCCCTGCCACAGGCATTAAGCATTATATATATATATATATATATATATATATATTGATAGGGCGATGGTCTAATATTCAGTTTTGAGTTGTCATTTTGAGTTATATTGTCTGTCAAATTGTAGCTCAGTGTGCTCCCTTACCTAGTGTGTCAGTATCGCCAATCATACGGGATAGGTATTTACTTCTGTTTTTACTATCTTGTTTTTCTCTTTTCGTCCTCAAACCCTTTTACCACTTTTCATAACGAAAACTTAAGCACGTGAGAACGTATGCAGTTTCGTGAATAAACCATGTCTGAATTAAATTAAAATCGATATATTTATATGGCAAAAGGGTATTTATGTCAATAGTCTTACACTCTATAAAAATTGCTTACGCTTATACTAGTCGGCATTGTTGTCGATATCATTGCAGACGGTCTAGCCCTCTCAAACTTCAACATATTCTTTTAGCAGAACTAAATCTCTAAAATTGTTTGAATAGCTGTTTATTGCCATTGTCATGTCACATGTCATCTTCGTCGTCTACAGAAGCGATACGCAGAAAATTCCTGAGCAACAGAATTGCCCGGTCATGGCCGGCGCATTGAATAGGCACACATGGCGTCAATCAGCTACTCGTGATGTCACGCTTGAATTCCGGATACATTTCCGGTGGCGGCCGAACATAATGAAGTCACGCTCGCATACAGCTTGTTGGGGTCGTACAAATTTGCTTACCCCAATGTATGTATATATATATATATATATATATATATACCCCAATGTATGTATATATATATATATATATATATTTATATATATAGATAGAATCTGCAGGCGAAGCCGGTCTTAGCGTTGACCTTGGCCGCCTGCTACCGGTTTATCATGACAATAACAGTCCCGAGGCGCGAGCATCTTTCGGCCTCTTCAAACGCTCAGCGGCGGCTTGTTGTCGTGCTCTGTGGGATTGCGGCGTGCTGCGCGCACTTCATGTAACGACAGAGAAGCGTTTGGCATTTGACTGACCTATGCATGTATGTATGAATGTCGGTTGGTATGTATGTACGCAGATGTCACGACTTCACAGAGTACACTTCTGAGAAGAGGAAAAATGCGGCAAAGTTGGACGAGACGAAAGAAAGCCAGCTCGTCTCGAAACTGGCAGGGCACAGATACACAGGCGGTCGGACAGGCATAGATGCATGGTAAACTCGGTTCGCGCGCAACTTCGCCGACCCGTTTTGCGACACAGTCTCCAGGCATATTCGCCAGTCAGGTTGCCCCGTACGCGACTGCCGTCTTTGGCACGGCTTGAAGTACCACCAGAAGTACCATTACTACTACTACTAGTACTAGCGCTGTCATCAGTAGAGGTGAATTTAGCTAACGTCCATTGCACTGCGGTCTGCAGTAGTGGTGCATACAAGACACGACGGTCATTGAGTCAGATGAACAAACAACATGACGACAATAACGACGCGATGCACCGTTATGGCAGGGGGATAAATGGTCAGACATGATGTGCAAACGGACTTAACGCTGTTTTTGAAGCTGTACGCTGTTGTTGTTGTTGTTGTTAAGGACGTATTTGATGTTGCTGCTGTAGTTGCTCGAACGACTTCCTTTTTTTCCAATTGCTATTATTGTTGGTGTCGTTGTTGTTTGTTGTGCACTATTGCGTTGCTATCGTTGTCGGACGGTTCAACGCCAATGCGGATTCGCCAGTTGCCGTCATGATCAACGTATATATATATATATATATATATATATATATATATATATATATACATGTATATATATCAGTGTCAAATAAATTCTGACAATAAAACTAGAGTTTACGTTTGCCGACACCGAACGCCGAGCGCGAAGTCAAGCTGCGCCACGCAGACATTTGTTGGTTGTATTTCACTGCATTTGCCATGCAGAGCCGGACTGTAACCACGACCACACCGATAACGGTCAGTCCACGGGGATCATAACAACGCGAACGTTAACGATAAACAACGACAGAAGGGTTTCGTGATAACTATCGGACCGACGGTTACGATATACGATTTGGCAGGATAAAAAAACTACAGCGGCGGGGGCGACGCAAGTGTGTGTGGGGGGGGGAACGACTCAACCCCATCCACAACTTTCGGACTTGAAAAGTCTGGTGGCATCCGAATTACGTCGTTACAGTTCATTCCGACGAATAACGTCGAGTTTTGGTAGCTTGTCGGTCGCTCACAACAACCACAACAATAACAACTACAAAAACAAATCTTACCACTTTTGGAATGACTAGTACTGCATGCAAGATAAACTAAAGCAGTTCTGAACTAACTACCCCCTTTAGCAATAGGAGCAGCAGAAAAATCCCTATTTGAAAACCAAGCATAACAAAGACCAGTAGCCACCCGGGCAGGGTCTTATCGGATTGCGATGGTCTTGTAGCGTTGGCAAACATCAGAAGAAGCTGTAGCAGCGATAACAGCAGGCAAAAAGCAGGCAATGCTGCAGTCCCATCGTGGCGTTGTGTTTCTCGCGCCTCTATGTCATGTATCTGCCATTTGTGCTTCCATTCCCATTTCCAGGTTCCCGCAGTGCCTCCTGCAGACCCATATGAACACTCACACACACATACACCAACACACGTTCATACCCATACACGTGAATATATAAACACACACACACACATATTTACACAACCTCCGTCCCCCACCCACACAGTGGGATGTTATTGGCTGCGCTCGAGCCTAGCTTGTTTGTTGCTTCATACCGTAAACTTTCTGTGCAGTGCAGTGCATCTGCTGCAAACATCAGCGCAAGTCGGTGGTCGGCCATTTGCGCGTCTTCTCGCGGGGTCACGCCCCGTTCCTCCCGTCCTCATTCGTCGGCCTGGCCTCGTCTCTCCGCGTTCCTCGCGCTTCTCCTCTCCCCGCTTAGACGACTACCCCCAAACCTCGGCAATCGGCTGCTCGCGCTGCGGCTGCAGCTGCGTCATGTGCGTCATGCCGCAATTGGGTGCGTGCGTATACGGCGCCCCCGTCGTTGCCAGTGGGGGGTGACGGTGGTGGCTGTGGGGGTGCTGTTGCTGCCGCTGCTGCTGCCGCCTGCTGCGTCGTCGCCAACGACCAGACAATGGATCGTGACACTCTACTACGTTTTGTTAGATCTCTGGTGCTGGCTCCGTTAGCCCACGAACCCCATCGCTAACGCAGGCCAAAAAAATATATATATACTGCTTAACCCAATCATTGTACAAGTATTATTCAAGCAGATACTCATTTCGGGAACGATAGGGCTTCAGTATGAAAGAGGCATTAGAAAGATATGTGCGGCAGATAGAGATAAAACTAACAAAAGAGATAGATCAGGGTATCTACAAAAGTAGGGCGATGGCAGGTGAAAATTGGCGGATAAAATTAAAGCAAAGAATAGGCATTTGACAGTGCCATTTGTGGCTCACAATTTTCACCACGCTCTCTGTGTCAGCTGCATGGTGGTCCACGAGCCTCACGATGTATGCATTTGTTTGTGGCGATCTGGCAAAGTTTTTGCAATTTCTATGATATAGTGCATGCCTATGTTTATTTTTTTCTAATCGTATAAATAACTTAGACGGTAACTTAGACGTAATTTTCACCAGGTGCTATACACTTCTTAAGGTTGTAGATCAGAGCATTGAAGCTCTCCTCCATTTCGACGGTTTTAGGCACATATTCGGTCCGGGTCAACGGCTATTACTTGCTAATAACCTCCGCCGGTCAACCGCTACGATTGACAGTCGCCTCCTACTGAAGCGTTTTATGTTCGATTGCTCTGTGAATCAAAAGAAAGAAGGCGCCTCGTCGAAGTGTTACGTCAATTTAGAGGCAACGCGACGCTCCAGGCCGGAGCATAAACACGATCTGTGCCAAAGATACCCTGTATCATTTCTTTAGTAAACAACAGCCTCACTGCCGCCGTTCGCCAAGCACCAGGCACTTAAGCGTCGCCTCCGATGCTTTTGCCCGCTATCACACAGTGAATGTATAGCGACATTTCAGTCAGCAGGGGGAAGCGAAACACGATTAACGGTGCTCGTGGCGGCACGAGGTCATTACGCAAAGCGCTGCTTGCTAGACAGAAAAGTAACAGAGATTAACATTGCGTTCGATTGTTCAGCCGGGCCGCCTGGCCAGACATCGCTCAATGCTCATCGTCTGGCCAGGCCGAACGGGTCACTCAACCCAGACCAGGTAGAAGTCCTGTTTAATTTCCTGCCGGCTTCATGTCGCTCTCTCGATCGACCTAAAGACGTGCGTACGTCAAACCCAGCCCGCCCAAACGACGACCACGACGCCCACCATCCGTCCGTTTGGTTCCTTCAACAGAGACTGAATGATTGCGTCCACCCCCTACGTTGCCTTCAAATCTATCTGAAGCGTACATAGGGTGCAATGCCCAGCGACTTTCTGTTTGCTGCTGCGGTTTGCGCGAATTGTTTCGGCGCGTCGATCCAGGGAAATAATTTCTTCTTAGTGTATCTTTTGGAAAGTCGTTCTATTGCGATCACATGCTACGCAGTTGCCCCGCGGAGGCTGACAAGATCAAAATCATTTGCGACAGCAACCCGCTAAATTGCACACAAATTAATTTGTTTTGTTGTTAACTCTGATACTTTTTTTAGCTACCTATAGTGCAAGACCCCCTACAAATTGCAGCAACTTAAAAAACGTTTAAAAAACTCACGTCTTCTTTACCATGCCCGACGGTCGTTAAACGTCGAATGCGTTCGATTCGATCGAATCGATTGTTTTCGATTCCGATTCGGTTCGGATCAATAGTTTTTGATTCCAATTCCATTTGAGCGGATTAACGTTCGCACCTTTCCGCACCACAGCTGGACAAATGAGCCCCACGAAGTGCAAAATCTTTGCATGCCTCGTCTCTACAGTGCTGCAGACCGCGTAGCCGAGGCGCCACCATCTCCACGAGATGGAAGTTCGCACCGCATGAGAAGGTGTTGCTACCACGTCTCAGGTCTCTAGCAGCACTAATTACCGTGCGATTTTGCAAGTTCGTCATTGATTGTCTCTCTTGCTATTAATAAGATTACCCGTCTCACCGATTGACAACAGTAGTCTACTAATGGTGCACTACGGACGACCCTGCCCGCTGGGTCCAAAACCTAAAGTCAGGTTCGCGAAATCCTGCACGTGTTTTGCTGGCGCTGATTAGTGAGGACTTGTCGTCGGCCCTGAAAAGATTGCTGGTTTCGTCACAAGGAAAAACACACTGCAGCCAAACCCATTGATAACAGCCGCTCCTCTTGTGGCGAGGGCCTTCTTGGCTTGAACTGCCGGAGACACGTTCTAACTGTGAACTCCGTTCTATGTCGTGTCCCCGAGGCGAGATTAGTGCATTGAGCAGTGGTAGCGCCAGGCATTCTCAACCCTTGTTCTACTCATTGACCTCAATTGTTTGCCCAATTGTGTAAGTCTCGGCTGCCGAAGTTTTTGCAAATGTGCGTAACGCCACCATCTACGCTTTGCTCGCCGTTGTTGTTGTTAATTAGCAGACCCAGACAATCGAGCGGAACGGGCCGGCTGCGTTGCTCAAGAGATTCGCTCTGTCTGCGCAAAAGATCATCCCCTGCGCGACCTACCGATCGCACCCTATTCATAGATAAAGATGAGCTACAACGTGTCAAGACTCGGTTTCCACAAGGCTCTCATTTCTCATAAGATGAAAACCGCCTGGTCATTCGTTTCATTCAAAACATTGAACATGTTTGACACACTATCTGGTGGCTTGCGTTGAAGCCTGCGTAAATTGTCGCAATCATTTTTCTTGGGTTCATGTATCTGGCATTTAGACGTGAGATCTGTAAACCTCACACTTAGCCAAACCTAACTAACAAACAAAGCGGTGCAGAAGACAACAAGTAGTTTATTTTGTATTTTATATACAGTCTGTTAATTGAAATATATAATTATGATTTAACTGGTCGTCACGCTTTATTTAATATTGTAAGGTGGGGTAACCACTTTTCTAGAGGGCACATGTTCTTTCATAGTCTCCCGCACTTCTCCTCGCTATGTTTAATGCAAGGTACCCCACACCACGGCACCTTTATAATGCGTTGATGCGTCTTCTCTACCTTTATAAACTTCATCAAGGGTTCCTTAATTTCTGTATATTATGCCAGGAGCGCATACGTTCATATAAGTATAGACAAAGCCGAAGAGTCCCGGTGTGGCCATCTTCCGAAACTAACAAAGTTTGACTGTCCTTGGTGCAATTTGTTCTTTTATGTCAAAATGATCCTTAGGTAATATTTGTTATATATATATATATATATATTTTTTTTTTTACAAGATCTTTTTAAGTGCAAACGAGATATAGCGCGTTTACCTGCGGGTTGTTGCTACGAAAAACATAAAAGAACCTCTCCTGCGACTTGCCTTCAAGAGCCGCTTTGATGCTGTGTCGTATAGCATGTGCTCTAATAACGTCATTAGTACTGTTAACGACATGTTAAAGGGTTTCACCCATCACGACAACTTCATACCGAAATCGGTGCTAAGAAAGGCGCGTTCATCTCTGCTGGAAAAGATAGAGAGCTAAGGCAATGACGGGCCAGCTTGTCTTTCATAGTTTGGCCCGGTTAAGAAAGCTCAAACTCTAACTCGTTAAGCGAATCTAACGAAGTGAAGACTATTGATATCGGTCTGTTTCTACTTGAGGGTTGGCTTCCTTCAACGGTGCCCTTAGACGATCCTCGTCAATTCCTCGGTCGAAATACTACCAGAGCAGAATGTCGCAGGTCGTCCACTTAGAGCTGCTAAAATCGCGTTAATTAGCATTGTACATTTTTATAATTTTTATATTGCACAAACGCTTCAAATCGCTGCGGTGCCTATATGACCACGGTGGAATGCAAAGAATGTAGAAGTTGACGTTTTTGCCATCTGAAACTTTTTTTATGGCAATAACCGTACTGCGGAACTACCAGTCGGGAAATCTAATCAAAAAGAAGAGGTCCGTTTAGCAGTCCTAGCAGCCGAAGTAGCCTAAACGGCTAACTATGCTAGGTTGAAAAACGGATAATTTGCTATGCGAAAGATGCGCTACATGGGCAGAAGTGATTTCTTCTTTATTTGCTAAATTTAATTTTGTTGTTTTGTTTGTTAGAGAAAGTAAGTGAGTCCTATATAAACTTGCGGCTAAAAAGGTAGAGACCAAATGGTAGCATGTGGCAGTCTCCTACTAGTCTAGTCGATTCTGTCTAGAACCCAAAACATTGACAGTTTTGAGTAGTTTCGCCAAGGTCTAAGACACTTGCGTTGCACATAAGAAGGGATTTAAGGGCAAAACCACTAATTATCGTCCTGTGTCGCAAGGTTCAATTACCTGCTTTATATCTTGAAATTGTTGAGCCACCGTATAGATAATTATTTAAAAATTATAATTTATAGATAATTATTTATTTTAAATTTATTTTATATGCCTGGTACTTGGATAATGGAGTTCTGGGCGGGGATCTTTCGACCGCACTTGGCCATATTCGAAAGTCATTGACTTTGGTGCGATAAGCGGCCTGATACTGAGTCACGTCAAATGTGGAGTATATGTCACAGCCCACAACGAAGTTGAGCCATTAGATTTAACCGACATTTTTGGATTATTTCCGCGCTGTCGCGTAGTGGACAAGGTTGCCCTGAAACTGCTAGGTGTACCCTTATTGCCGGACGGCATTGCAAAGGCATTAGCCAGTGAGGGCTCACCGCGGCCTATTCCTTTTTAGTTTTTGTTTTTCAGTCACGAAGTTAACACACTTGCTACGAGGTTGCAACCTGTTCTTAACTCCAGATTTTACAGCCATTTAATGGACTTAGCTTAGACACTTTAGAGAACATATCAAGGTTTAGGCTGACCGCTGTGGCAAGGGATCGAGTAATGTTCCCGGTCTCTTTAGGCGGCTTAGATATGCCGGACGCAGTTATAATGACAGGACCCGCAATCATGTCGTCATTGACTCAGGCTGCAGCCAAGGTTAAGGTATTGTTGGAAAGTTATGGGTGAGATGCTTATAACTTTGAACTTCAAAGGCTGACCAACAGATTGTCGTCGTTATTTGGTTCTGCTCTCGATGATAGGGCTAAGCAGGGCAGTTGGACAGCCCCCTACAAGGGAAGCGACTAGCAAGCCTGATTTGTAGAGTATGAGACGACGCGCATAAGCGCAGGGCTGCCGCTTGGTGCTGACCTAGTCGTGCCCCACCGATGTCGTTGTGGCGTTGGCCCATTATGGCCTGTCATGCGTCTTCAGTGAGGGCCGACTTCTTTTCTGTGTTACGTTTCTGTAGAGTATCCATTTTTCATCGCCGGTTATCAATCGCCTCAGAAATGGCTCATTCGAGTTCTTCCGGAGGAGTGCGTGCCCTTCAGCCCTTCAAGCTGCCTATCATTGGGGTCGTGTGGTAGCCAGATATTCCGCTTGCACGAGAAACCTGCATCATGGAGGCGATTCCAAACGGTTCCGTGGGAGACTCCCGTTACATCTTCAATTTCTTTTATGGTCAAACCTGGGTTCAAAGTAACCAGGCTTATGACTTCGTCGGTCTCCACAACATTGGGTCGTCCTGACCTCGGTTCATCTTCGAGATTGAAGTTTCCAGCTTTGAAACGGGCGAATCGCTTTTCGACTGTGGATTTGTGTACTGCGTTTTCGCCGTAGACTGCACATATCCTCCGGGTTGTTTGCGCTGCACTTATGCCTTTACGGTAGGAGAACAACATAATGTGTCGAAAATGCGTATTTTTGTCCTCCATTGCAAACAGCTGCCAATTCCGCAAACGAAACGGTAAAGTTGGAACCGGTATACCGTCGCGCCGCCACGGGTCTGCTCCTGAATGTAAACACCCAGCCGCACTCTCAGGCGGCCCTGCTGCAGAGCGCGGGAATTTCAAAAATGTGGTCCCAGAAAGCCGACGAACTTTTTGACTTACCTAATACCTCGATACCATCATGAGGTAGAAGGTTCGCCTAGAAAACCTGCGCCAAAACCGCTTTGCACACGCGCGGTCGGCAAACAGTCGAGACGAGGGTGCCTCGCAAGCGGCCAACGCAATCCAGCCCTCAGGTGAAGGATCTCGACGCATCTGCCCGGGTTCGGGGACCATGAGCCGGTAGAGCACGAGGCTCCCCTCTCATGGTCTCAAAGTATTGTCCAACACAATTCCGAACCTTGGGGGGGTGGGGAGGATTGTGTTTTTAGTGGGTGAGAGAGCCTTACTAGGTGTTGTTGATTGCCAACACCAACCGTGCAGTATACATTTTCCAAACTTCCCATATACAAAAAAGCAACCTACGTACGAGAAGCCAACGCTCATCTCCTGAGGACCCTGGACTGCGAAGGCTACCAGCTCTAGGAAGCTACCACCATGGCCTTAAATGATATCTTTAGTCGCACACTAGGATCTGCCTTCTTTTCGTGTGCTCTGGAACCCCGGGTCTATACAGGGATGATGGAAAAAAACCTGACGATATGACTCTGGCACCCTTTGAGCGTGGCTGCATGCTTGTTTGGGGCGCAACTGGAACCGACTCATTAGCTCTTTTGATGGTCGGTGCAGGTGCGGACCGAGCAGGTCATGCCTCCAGGTTAGCCGAGGCTAACAAATGCAGACAAATACTCTAGCGTTGATTATTCGCACGAATTTTGCCCATTAGCGCTCGAGACCATGGGAGCTGCAGGCCCCCTTACACTCAAGCTGATTTAGCGCGTGAGTAGAAGCCTTAACATTTCGACGGGAGACTTGAGAGCATCCGAATTTTTGCGTTGAAGACTGTCGTTCGACATTCAACGAGGAAATGCAGCGTCTGTTCGGGCCACATTGTTGAACTGGGGCTAACACTGGGTTAGAGAACCCGTGACCACACGTTCGCGCAGAGACAACTGTCCACTCCAAAGTGCTAGTTGCAGAGTAGATAACGAGCTTTTGATTCTGACAAATGCGCGCTCTCGGTTTACGATGACCACCTGACCATGGACTGAAGACCGGCTGTTTTAATCGTCACAAAATTATTATCGTTATTATTTCTTCTTCCTTTACTTATCGTATTCCGGCAGGTCAAACTGAAGATCAAAGTAATAACTGGACCTGCCCGAAATCATTCCACGTCTACCATCGTACCGATAGACGGATTAATATGAGACACCTGTATGTGCCAAGGCAAACGAACCGTGCTGACCTAACGAACGGATCTTTTCTGCCCTCTGACTGCTCAGCCAATAAGAGCTGCTACGAATTGGAACATTTTGGACGACTACGATCTCCGTCTACGGACAAACGAACGAGAGAAAGACATCTCCGAGAGTGCACCCCAGCGAGAAAATATCTACTCGTAAGTACAGTATAATGCCCAGATCCGCCGATCGCGGCGAGCTCAATTAAGCCCTCCTGTCAAGCTACCGCCTCTGCCGGGCTGTGCCCTTGGAACGTCTCTCCCGCCCACTCACTCTGTATCATCTCTTACTCTCTTCTCTCTTTTTTTTCTCTTTGTCTTGCCTTAGGTCTCTTCTTTTGCTATACCAGTTCATGAGTTGCTATGCAACGGGGCCGGCACCTTTCGTCGAGTGAGGTGGTAACATATCAGTAAAGGGGGTCGAGAAACAGCTTGATTTGACAGCAAGGCTGAATGTCTCGCCTTTTCAACCACCAGCACTCCTATCGTCGCAGTTCGGAGCCATTTGGGCTCTAAGTCGGCACTGTGTCGCAGATGCTCTAACGAGAAATCTGCACTGCTATTGCTGTCGTTGTCATTGCAATACGGCCTGTGCAACTCTGATTGTGAAGGGCACAACGTGTGACCTACGTGTGTGACTAGAGCTGCTACTAGCTGAGATTCAGAGATTCAGTCAAAAACGATCGGTCTACACGTTGTTTTAATGCGCCAATTATGCTCACAGGCGTGGCGACAGCAGAATAGATTGCTGTTCGAATAGATGCATTTTATGTTGTATTATTAGATCAGAACATTGAGGCCAAAGGGACAGCTGCGGCTAGTTGACTCAGTGTGTTTACGTGCGACACAGCGAATGAAGTCGGTCTCGGCTTAATTGTACCGTTGCTACGCCCCCTCTACCCCCGTACCCCTCACTGCTGCTCAAACGGTCCCTCGGCGAGGACAGTTCCAATTGTGCTCGGATCTTAGCCGAGGCACGCCGTCTCATCTAAAATGCTTTGTAGTCCGACTCTTGACACGGGTTGATGTAGTCATGCGTCACCTGCATCGTTCTGTCACATACCGTGTAATGCATTCCCAACGACATAACAATTTGGCTTCTATTACAGCCAACTGGAGTTAGCTACAAGAGGGTAGTGTTGTTCTCTAAGTGCGACCCGAACTTGTGAGACGTTTCTGCTTTGTCTACATTGTGCAAGAGAGGAACGAAGTCCTGCAAGAGCTCTTTGTCAGGCTAAATGCTCGACAGTCCCCGTTCCGTTGTAACGCCAGTAAATGCCAGTAAAATAAACATGTACACCCTGAAATCACTACAGTTACGACCTGCTTGCGAAGATGCATATATCTTTTACTTTGGTGGCAGAAGTAATGGGACAGTATCTCGGACGGACAACTAGGAGCGCCTGTGAGAACCCTTACTCCGAACATCCGCCAATGGATGAATTGTCCAGGGGTCGTCTCACTTACCACCTAGCCAAGGTCTTTACGGGCTCATGGCGATTTCCAGATGTATCTAAACCGAATAGGGAAGGTTGACTCAACGCAATATCTGTACTGCGACAAGGTGGACTGCCCGAAACATACGGTCCTGAGATGCGCCGCATAGGCCGAGACCAGACGAGGCATGCGCAGAGGAGTGACGCTGGGAGGGCTAAAAAAAAGCTGGGACGCGGCTGCAAAACCTATTCAACGTATTATGGAGGTAAAGTAAGAGGACCGGAATAAGGAGAATGGTGGAAAGCGTAAGAGAGTCGCTTGCCACACGCAACTCGACAAGCAGGACATAACGATTTAGAACTTCCGAGGCTTCCCCGCCTGCCTGTGCGTAGTTACTCTTCTTTGTCAAGGATATAGCTGGCCGGAGGGTCACCTTAAGGGAAATACATATATGTAGGCACTGTCGTGCATATATGTAAGGTTTTAGTGGGTATTGCCTCAAGCCTACGACTCGACTCTTGCCAAGCGCCAAGGCTTGCTAGTGAGACTTGAAATATATATATATATATATATATATATATATATATATATATATATAATGTTTGTTGATTTTCGCTCTATTTTTTTTTGGTGAGAGGGAAACATGCTTTTACGCACAGGTAGTGTGGGACTCGATGTTGTTGGCACAATACCCACTAAAAACCTCTCACCTAAATGGCCTCAGGAAGAGGCTAGAAGCTGGAACAATTTTTTAATATTACTTCAACCCCTTCAAAACAGGGATTTTCGCTCTATTACCGCACGATGATTTACAATAGTTAGAAGGCATTGACAAAATCCCACACAGAGCGAGACGTCACATCGTCAAATTGCATAGTAAACTATTTGCCTAGCAGCGCTTGCCTGATAGAGCATAGTTTATTAAATTTCAAATATGTTTTACCGCAAGCATATGACGCGTATTATCTTCGTCTTCTTCTACTTTTCTCCAAATTTACATAGAACGGCCTTTGCGTCATAGGCCACTGCATCCATTCCTGACTTCAATCCAGGTTTCTGGGAATCATCATACACACAGCGTCGCTCGATGTAATGAGTCGAATAATTCGATAGATTATTGAGTAGTGTGTTGGTTTTGATGCTCGATCCCTTACTTGTTCTCGTCAGCGCGTCGCACCGGCAAGTCTACGCTCAGTGGTAATCAAAGTGACGTTTTCGGACTAGTTTATGCAGACAGATGTGCCGCGTCGCTAGGATTAATAGTTATGGGCAGTTTTGCCGGCAAGAATCTACGTTCAACAGCAGCGGATCAAGATTGCGAGCAGACGTTTGAGCAGTGCCTTGCAAAGGCGAGAAGGGCGTTTCTGCAATAGCGACCAAGACGATGATTGCCGACGATAATAAAATGTGCAATATCAGCAAAGCAGAAACAGGCCAGCACAACGAATATATTGACAAAGTTTATTGGATTACTAGGCAATATAATCGGCATGTGTGCAGAGAAAGAGAGGCAGAGAGAGAGAGCGAAAGAGACTGGCCCTAAGCATGATATTGAGAACTTCCAGCAATTCTTGGTCATATAATAGTGTGTCTATAACAATGCAATAGGAAAAATAATGTGAATATTAACAAACGGAAACTAGACTGAAGACGACAGTTACAATAGGAACAAAAACAACAACAACAACAACGCGTTGACTATCAAACGACGCTCGTGTTTTGCATTTATTCGCTACGAGACGTGCAGTCAGAATTCAGGGTAAGCAGTCCCGTTAGCCGCGTGCCTCTTACGGCAGATGTACGACTTCAATACTTTTGACTAAGTATTTGACTGCTACCTACAAAGGTGAATAAATTAAATTGATTAAACGACTTCAAAAGGCATTTTTACTGAATAGGTAGTTAATTTTGATTATACACATGCTTTGTAAAGGAGATGCGCGTTCGCCTTTTCTTTATTTGTCTTCCAATTTCTCCTCCTTAAAACTACTGTACCACGACACAAATTAGTTTATTAACAGACAGGTAAGCATACAAATACTAGATCTCTCTGCACTACTAAATAAGTCAAATTGTCAGTAACAGGCAGTCTTTTCACGCGCGTATCAAAAAAGCGACTCATCTGATTTATTATTGATCGTATTTTCTCACGTCGTCTTGTGCTTTTGTGCCGTGGCTCTACCATTTGCGTCACGTTTAACAACACCTCTGCGTTGATGTGTATTGCCTTTTTTTCTGTAATTTTTGGTTTGCAATATATATATATATATATATATATATATATATACATATTCCATCTCAGCTCAGTTTACTTTGTAACGAAATCATAGATATAATATATATATATATATATATATATATATATATATATACATATTCCATCTCAGCTCAGTTACTTTGTAACGAAATCATAGATATATTTCAGTCACAGGGCTGGCCCCGCAAATTAGGGCACCTTCGGTTTGGTTCGTTTAGCCGCGTTACCTCATCCTGGTTTGTTTCCTCATTGTCCCAGTTGCTGTCGTATCTGCAGCGGTGCAGCGTACTTATCCTAATCGTTCTGGACTAACGCTTTCCTCACTCGTCGTACTCCTTAACCCCGACCTAAGACTGTTTGTTTAGTTGCGTTTCTCTTGTCGGCGTATTGGTTTACGTCTTGCTTTGCGTTTTCTGGCCGCCGAACTTCTCGTAGTTGCAATCTCTAACTTTTGGTTGTTCATTACTATTGGGTGGTCATGTCTCCCTGCATGCTTTCATTATTTCCGTTTAGCAATCCTCCGGCTATCGACGCGGTTTCGACCCGTCCGTCGCCAGTCATATTGGCCATTCTGTTCTGATTGTCACCGCCTTGCTACGGGAGCACTGCCAAAAAGCCTGGCCGGCTGATCCGCCTTCGAAGGCCGTTAGCCTGCGGGTGATACGTCAGCGTTTGCGCGTTACGCTTTTATGTTCTGGGAGGTTTCGGGAATACATGATGCACATGCGCCACTGACAGCCTGCGTGACTAGTGTGAGACTCACAAACCCACTAAACTCGGATTTCTCTCCCCCCCCCCTAGGCTCGGTATTACTTTGGCATTACTTCGAAGCCAGTCGGAGAGGCGTATTTGCCTGCTTCTCCTTATATAAGCTCCATCCCTTCATATAAGCTCTATCCCGTGACTATCATCCCGCATGGTCTACCTATGTCGGGCAGGGACATGCTATTTTGTAATCCGTCTTGTGAGGGTGCGTCGGTGGCGATACCCTTTGTAATTTCCAAAAGGCCCTGCTTGTAAATTGCGCTTTTTTTGTCGCCCAAGGAACGGCGCATCACAGCCTCTGGGATCACTTCTACATCCTATCCACACATGGAAGTATTACCATTATTTGCTACACCGACCGAGTGGTGGCGTCTCGCTCCTTCATAAACACTAATCGGCGATCACGAATTTACTGCTAGCAGAGGACAATTTTGTTGTAATCGAAGGAGAACGGATAAACTTTACTGCAAGGGTTTACCAGTCGAACACATACAGAGCCACTCTGCGACTGTGGGTTCTGGGTGGCTACTTAACGAATTACATTCGAAAGTATAATGGGTAGTTCAGGTCATTGATGCGAATACTATTGCGACCAACATACGCGACTGCAAAGTTAATTCACTGGGTAAGGATCACCAGCTTAAGCAGGGAGCTACTTAAGCAACACCCCACATACGAATAGGCTTGCAGCAAAGAAGTAACGAAAAATAACCTTAAAGTACCACCTACATTGAGATCGGGCCAGCGGCCTCGCCGATGTAATTTACCGGTTTTTAATACCCGAGATTTCTGACATATAGAAGTACAACACGTTCCTTACGAGTTTCCTTTTGTATTGCATGAAGCGTCTCAATTCGGAAATACCCCTAGCAATTGTGGTCGATCCGTGAATGTTTAACATTCACAATCAAGCCTAACCAGCTAATAGGGCTCTGATAAGACCGAAAATGCGTATTATATATATTCGCCTAAAATCATGATCTAGACAGGTACTTAGAAAAATCTAGTCACACATTGTCGGACGAAATCCGCATATGCTAATATGAAGGATATTAAAAAACAGCCTTACCATTGGCAAAAATATTCTCGTAAAAGTCACTCGTCAAACTTCTCATCAAATATGCCGAAATCAGTAACGATGTGTGCGTCGGTGCATTGTCGTGATGGAGGATCCTGAAAGAGTTGTTTGCCCAGAGTTCATGCCTCTTGCGCAGGACGTTATCGCGCAATCTTCTTAGAACTTCGTGTGGAAGAATATTTTTCGAAAGCACCACTGGGAGGATTGGGGTTTTCTGCAAGCACTCTTTCGGAAGCAATCCAGGGTCCTCTGCTCTCGCCTGAAGGTTTAATTCGGCCATTTCCCGACGGGTGTTAATATGCTGGAAATTCAGCATTTTTGGAACGAACTTCGATGCCAGTCTTCTGGCGCGTCGAGCCTGGTGGCGTGGTGCATTCGCGTGCGCCTCGCGGCCAGAGTGGACACATAGGTGCGCGGGCTCGATCCCCATCATTGCACATTTGTATTTATGGGGTCCGTCCTACGAAGCAATGCAAAAGCAAACCCAAATTAAATGTTGGCTAAGGGTTAGCCCGAAAAATGTTAAATCTTCTGGTGCACAAAATCTAGGTCAAGACTGTTACAACTGATTTATAAAATACCTCCAGTTTCTCAGTTATCTCCAGTATAATCATTCGACGAGTGTTGAGTGCGATATTGCAAGCTTTTTACCCTTTTATTCTGTTATTGACATAGACGACCGTTCCAAACGGGGGTCATCTCCGGTCTCTTCATGTGCGTCGCGTAATCGAGGGTGCCACGTATGCACAGTGTCTCGAGATACTGCTTGATCGCCGTAAGCAGTTCGTAACATTTTTACCAGTTTAGAACATCTGAGTTGGTTTTTAGCCAACCCTCCTCGTGCAACGAGTTTGATGCAGATTTGTTGCTCCTCCATTTTCGGCTTCTTAAAAGTCGCCAAACCTTGTTTTCCTTCTTATTTGAATTAAACCCAAACAATATGCACCGAGATGTGGCCTATGTGTAGCTGGCTATTCTAGGCAAACAAGAGCCGGAAAAGCTTGGTTATGTCGGTTCAAATTTAAAAAATTTAATACTGTAACTTGTCGATCCGCCTCTGTGTATATTTATACAAAAGCTAATTTGTTTTTTTTAGGTCTTGCTATATATATATATATATATATATATATATATATACGCGCAATACACACTAAATACATAGACGATTTTCAGTAGTTCCACCTTTAGTTCCTATCCGTGGGAGCTATGGAGGGAGAGGGAGCGATAGCGAGAGAGATAGAGATAGAGAAGAAAGTGAAGGGGAGGAGAAAATGCTGCGAATCAAACTCCAGTGATCTTTCTTTGGGCGCAACTTTTTGTACTCGTCCTATGTTCCGTGTTATCGATACGAAAATCCGCGCTCGATCTGTTCCAACGCTTGCAGCTGGCTACCTGCTAGACTGTCGACGAGGGTCGCAATATCCGGCGAAAATTCGGCACACACTTCTTCTTCGTATCAACACCGTCCCCTTTTTTTTGGCGGGCTGCATCACAGCGGCTCGGTGTTCGGTGTTAATAAACAACAAATACAAACACACGACAACTTCAGTAGCAGTTGGGACGGCAGCAAACGCGCATGCGGCGTCGGCGCTTCTGCGTGGCGCTATAACTTGGGCCAGTGAGCAACGTATAGCCAGCCGCCACCCTCCACTGCAATAGATCGAGCTGTGTCGAACGGGGTTTTCTCCTAACCTCCCCCCACCTCTCTCTCTCTCTCTCTCTCTCTCTCTCTGTCTATATATATATATATATATATATATATATGTTTCTATCCCTATCTCTCTCCGTCCCTCCCTCCCTCTCTCCCCTTCCTCTCACTGTGTTCACTTATCTTCTCTTACTGTGCTGACCTATGCTATTTTCGGGAGCCATATAAACACCTGCTATCCTGCATCACAGTGAGCGCTGGCCATCTCGCGGCGGCTGGGCTGGGCTGGGCTGGTCTTGTTCGTGCAGACAGACTCTCGCGCTCCTGAGCCATCTCGGCCATCTCGGCCATCCATGTTCATCGACCCCATCCATGCACCGGCAGCAAGCGGCTGCTTTTATCTACTACCACTGTCCTACTTCAGCAATTACTATTGCTACCACTATAGCATAGTACAACAACAACAACAACGTGGCTTCGTAAATGGTCCACTGCCTTCCTCGCGATCATGCGGAGTCGTTAACTAGAGCTAAAGAGAGAGAGAGAGAGAGAAAGTGGTTGGGGGAGAGAGTGGTTGGAGGAGAGAGAGGTTGTTGTACAGAGCATTTGCTCAGGATGAGAGATTTTACAAGCATGCGTATGTAGCACATGCATTGCCAACGACCCCGACAAAACTGCTCAACAGGCACTCATTCCATCAATATGCAGTAGAGGTTTTGCTACTGCCGCTTATGCCGGACAACACTCTGCAACGTGCAGTATACTTTTCCAGGCAAAGAGACGGAGGGAGGTGGGTGGCCCGAGCGTCTGCAATACCAATACTAACAGCTAGAAGGCAACAGAAGCCCTCTCGGCTCCTTATCGCCCGGCTCCCAGCCGCAATACATAGCTCTTCCTAGACTGTCTGTACATGCCTATATAATCGTATGTTACGTGCATACTTTTTATCGGCCCTTCATCATTGCTATCTGGATGCCTACACCGGGTCAACATGATTTTATGTTCGTCGTATTATATATATATGTACAACAACAGTTTGCATTAAGTAAAAAAAATTAAAGATATATATCTTTTCTGATGAATGTTGGTGATGAATGGTGAAGTCAATGGTCAAGTCCAAACAATGAAGTAATGGTCATCGCACATGTTATCAATAAAACGCACTTTAAAAAAACAACAACAACAAAGATTTCTATAAATTCCTAAATTCTTTAGACTTGATGCAAATTGTCCTCAACGGGTTTTATCGGAACAGCTGGGGGTGATGATTGCGATTCAATAGCGTTTCAGTCAGGGCCGTATATTTTTTAAAGCCAATGTTACTCATGTAGGGTCGCGTAATGTCCTGGTGAAAGATGACATATTTTGTACTTACGAATTGCAGACGCGTTTAGATCATTTTTTCTTGTGCGCGCTGAAGTTTTTGGTAGATCGTCTGGCTTCTTCTTAGAAGTTCAAAGTGAACGATGCCCCTGATGTCTCACCAACAACATTTTATTTGAGTGAAAGTTTCGCTTGAGTTGACTCTGGAAACTGTCTGCACATTCAGACCAGAATATTTGCCTGCCTTTTTTAAATCGAGTTTTTTTGTAACTGTAATTACAATTGTAAATTTCATCTCGGAAACACAAAGCACGTCGTGTTCGACTATCAGTCAATTATACTTAATATATCTCTAGATCATTTAGTTAAATAATTAATTGAGCGTTATTACATCAGCATGATCAGCAGTCACGGCACTTTCTCATATCTTGTTCAGTGTCATATTTTTACATTTTACTAGAACGCAAAACGACGAGGGTAGGACATGCAGCAGCGACTTACGTACAACGGCCAACAATTGAAAGGGAGGAGTACTAAAAGTCTAGTCAAACTCAATTAATTTTAGAAGGCTCTCGAGGCTATCCTACGCGCCTCCTATCTTAGTCCCTGTCTATAAAAATCTAAAAAAAGAAAATCTGTTCATTCTTTATTTAAACTTGTTGGCTGTCTATACTTGTGAAAGCAATATCACTTCTGCCTGTATGTTTTTGCGTATATCTTAGTATCTGTTGATTAAAAAAAATATGAAATTAAAAAAAGACTTAGTTCTTTATTTGAGCTAGTCGGTAAAATCGGTATCTATAGATGTACATCATGATCTCTTTCTCATGTATGTTTTGTTTTATGTATGGAAGGTTTCTGTCTTCTCACACTTCACAGGTGGAACTGTGTGGGCTTTATTCAAGGCGTACAATAATTTACCGCTTTTGTGCACCTACGGCAGGCCACTTGAGTGGAGTGTTGGCTATTGTTCCGCTTGTTTCCGTATCAATGATTCGCCATTGATACGGGCAAGCATACGTCGTGGAACATATTTGCATGACTCGGAGATTCGTCACAAGGCCAACATATTCTTATTAGTAGTATGATGCGCGAGATTACGCCATAAGATACAGTAATGGGACATAACGACTCGTCTGAGCGATTATTGCGCTCTAGGATTATTTTTAAGAGACATTAAAATGTTAAAATTTTGTGGGCGAGAATACTCAGTGGAATAAAGTATTCACACACAAACACATTATAGGTGTATCAAATCAAGCGGATCACTACAATCAAATTGCGAAGCACCGCTTGCTTATCTATGGTTTCTTTTTGGTATATATATATATATATATATATATATATATATATATATATATATATATGTTTACAGGCGTATGTGTACGCTTTGTGGTTCATTTGTTGTTGTGCGTTATTCCGTTAACTCTACCGTCGAAAGTCTTTCACTAAGTCGCATGCAATATTATCACTTGCCGCTACATCACATTATATATATATATATATATATATATATAATTTTTTCTATTTTAAATTTGAGGTTTATTCACAAAACCGCAATTTTACAATGCTGAAGTTCTTCTGAACATATATATATATATATATATACTGTGTAAAATGACAACATTACCTTCTTACGATTCGTCAACACCTTCACAGGTAATCAGGCTTGACTTGATTTTGTACGTGTTACCCATTTTTCACCTCAAGTAAAAAAATTCTGGCTGCGGTGAGGCGAACTTCCTTGGTGAGTTCAATCCAGATAATCGGCAGAGTGCACATGGGAGCATGAGCAAGCTTCACCATCTGTCCCTGAACAGCCATTTGGGCAGAGCAAAACAACGTGAGACCAGTTTTGGCTGCATTTTCAGATCAAGTTTCTCAAGCACAAGAACAGCGCTCTTTACTATTTTTATCGTCTTCTGTACGTTAGTCTATATTGTCGATGGTTGAATACGAAAAAGTAAAGTTGTGTCGTCAGTATAGACAATGGGAAAACAGGGCCCTCCTAATGCGATCTCTTCTATAATAAAATTGATCCAAACGATAAACATAAACGATCCTAAGATAGACCTTTGCGATGTCCCGACGTTTGCTCTTACTAAGGGCGACTCAAAACAACCTACTTTTACTGCCTATGGCCTATCCGCGAGGTGTCCGCTAGATGTGACCTAAACCAAGACGCGATCACGCTGTCACAACAAAGAGTTTTAAGCATTTGTTAAGAGACGGATAACTTGTGAATGTGTGTGTGTGTGTATGAATGATATCCATATAAGCGCGATCAAACGTCGCTATTAAATCTACAAAAGTCGCATATACAGTATTTCGGATTAAGACAGTTTTTTAGCGACGTATAAACATTGTTCTTTTTTTGTATGCCCATCCCTGCCCTTGGCCCGGTTTCACTTATTTTATCCTTAAAGAGAATTTTTGGTATTGCCTTGACTAAGAAAACTTGGAATTGTCGCTGACCTTAAACACTCGTTAAATAAGGCCTGCCAGCAAGGAGCAAGTATTTGCGCATCCCTCAGGTCTTCGTTTCTTATTAGGTCGCTTCCATGGTGTCTCCCATTTGACGCTTTTCTGACTGACTATGTTATAGAGCCTTTTGAAATATTTTGGGTTACCCATTCTCCAGTCTCATCTGCTTTTGGTTCCAAGGGCCCTCACAGCTATCCTGCATGTTTTCCTGTTTCGACGAGGCAGTGCTTAGATGCAGGACGCGACAACCGCTGGTACGGGTGTTTCTCTGCCTGACATTCTCTGCTTACAGAGTATTCTGCGTTTACCTCGTCAGATGCTCTCTTAAGCACACAAGCTATGTTCTCTCTATTTTGTTATATATACAAAACAACTTTAGAGTTGTCCAAGGCCCTTTTGGGCTAAGCGCTTTTGGCTGTCAAAGCTTGGTGGCTCGTACTCGTAGTCTTAACACGGTCTGTTTGTAACTCTGTTCCGTAGGTTTCACTAGAACGCTGGTGACTTGACCTATTGGCATTAGCCAGCCAGTTGGAATAGGAGGTGGTCAGTCAAAGAGGATCTGAGTCAACATTATTCAAATGCGACCGTTCGCGGGCAACCTCGCAGAAATGCGACGCAAGCAACTATCAACGCGCCGTGCTGCCAAACCAACACAAATCTAACCAGAGTGAACGGACTTGTGAACGGATTGAGTGTCGACTTGTTTCTAAATTTCTATACACTACAAATTTCTCAAACAATCTTAGACTAATGAGCTGCTGCATGTGTTTGCCAAATTTGTATATATAATTGGGTCAGTCAGCATATATATATATATATACAATTACTAGCTAAAGGTGTGAGCGATCGATGAAGATATCTATCAATGGCAGAGTTGACTCCACCAAGGATATACTCCTTCATTTACTCAATAGACTCACGATAGCTCCCTACAAACCCCACCAAAAAGTCATATTTTTGAAAGACTTTCTCATTCCCTACTATTCTATATAAACTAGTCTCCGGTCCCAGACCATTTTACACATTCTTTAGCGACCTAGACAGAGACATCAGAAAAATTGGTCAGTCAAAATGGCTTAAGCTCGAAACTCGGTGCCGAACGCCTACCTGTACACGCACACAGCACACGGGGGTCTGGACATCCCTTGCCTCCAAACATTTATCCCCAGACTCCGCCTCTCCCGTCTAGCAGCCCTACAACACTTCACGCATCCTGGGGTCCAATGGATGCAAACCACCGAGCACTTCAAAAAAGACCTTGCGAAAACAAGACTGCCTATTTGGTAAGAAGTATTTAAACTCTCGCACCGAGTCCATAAGAGCGGGGGCTGCCAACAAGCAAAGACACGGACAGCTGGATCTTAACTTCACGTGACACCCTTTTACCACCATGTTTATAAGGCGAGCACTGCCGAGTGTGCAAACGTGTTGTAAATGATTAATAAATCATCACAATATGTTCAATATATATAAAGTTTGTGTCAGTCAAAACGTTTTGTTTGTGTTTTTTTGAGTGAAGAAACATTGGCACCTACGAAAATCCGTTTGCGTTAAAATGCGATTTTTCACTACCGCCACGAAGGCCTGCCGAAGGCCAAACCGATTACTACTAGTACTACAATTACACCGGTTTTTGCCTTGAATTTAGTGCAGTGCTAATTATTTTAGGCAGCGTTATGGAAAATGTCAATAGTGTTAGTGCACAAGGCATGCCACAAATGCCTCTCAGATGTTACCGCACTCAACTTAAGGCAATATCAAAGATCAATACTAAACCTCTCAACAAACCCTGAGCAGGTCAGACTAATTTTGCCGTTATCTGTAAGGAAACGCGTGATGCTTCCTTAGAAAGGAAAAGCATGACGTTCCTTGAATTATACACGTCTATGCCCGCCTTCATTATCCCGTGTTTCGGCTTGCCGGGGCATTGTACTAAGCGTTTTGACTCCTTTTCTAAAAAAAAAATCGTTTATCTGTGGTTATTGACGTAAAGCCCGCTTAGCCCGGCAGTACAAACTAAACCAACTTATATTCTTATTATTATCAAGGTCAAGGGGGGATGAGCTTTTGTGAGGCTTCGAGCTATAGCTACTATTCTTTTTCTTTCTTTATCTCCGGGCGATTATGCAATTGAGAAACAGCTACATGGTCGGTACGTACGTTGATAATTGAACACGATAACTGAACTATCAGCTGCGACTGACTGTCCGGTCTTCCTGTGGAATTTCCTTGCTCTCCCTTTTCTTCGTAGTCCACTCATTTCGTTTTATCATTTCCTTCTGCTTCTGCTACTTTGACTGTTTTTATGAAGCCGGAGCGAGTTTCCTAAACGTCGCGGCTCAGCTATCTTGTTAACTATCTATTGCTATAAAACTTTTTCATTCCTGTACCTCTCTCTCTATCTCGCTTTCACATGTGCTTTCGTTCGGGTGCATGACTTATTCCATAAATAATCGTAACCTCCTGGTCAGAGGTGGTCGACTCGCTAGCGCGGTTAGTGTCTCGGACTTAAAGTCTTGGCTCGATCCTCGTCCTAGACTTTACCTCACCCAGGAGCCACCTCACCACCGATACCACCACTACCACCACCACCACCACCGATGATGATGACGATGATGCCTCGGCGAACTACGTTGCTAAATAACGTTCCGCCAACTCCGCGGAAGAAGTCAATTGAGCTGGTCGGGACATGGCTAGCTCCCGAAGCAGCCTCCAGCGTCATCCCCCAGAGATTCGAGATCAGAAGAACTTCTTTTCTCTTTTTCGGCCTTCGCCGGGCGCAGCCGACGTACTCTTTTTTGTGTGCGCCATCGGGGAGTACGGGGGATGCGCTGGGGGGTTCTACTTCACCTTTGCTGAGTCGAGCGACCGCCGTCGCGCGCGTTTGAACCCCCGTGACCCCCAAGCGGCGTCGACTACTTTGACGGCTGTAGCAACCTTCCCATCGTTTCGCAGCGGTGCGTGGCGTCCGTTGCCGCTGGTCTAGCGGTCGGCGAATCTATGGAAGAAGGAAGGAGGTAATGCTGGTGCCGGTTGAAAGCGAGCTCCGCCCAAGCTGCGTATCTTCGAATCAATTTGCCCCGCTGGACCAGCAGTATCATCATCAGTGCAGCAGCAGCAGCGCCAGCAAAAGCAGCGCTGGTAAGAGTCAACGAACGGGAATGACTCCAGTGCAACAAACAAGGTCTTCAAGGCGTCATTTTCCACCAGTAGAGGCTGTCCCAACATTAAATGATTTATGGAGCCCACGGCCACATCGTATTGCCAAATTGCTCAAAAGGTTCGACAACGCGCCTACGCCGACGACTGTGACAATGCCGTCAATAGCGGGCTCTGTTGCAGCAAGGATTTCATTCGCGGATTAGCCATGACAATAGCACAACCAGAGTGAGAGAAACAAGAGCATTAATCATAAAGGTAATTGATAAATACGTTAATTTGGGTAAAGTGGACAGGGTCTTTTTGCGGGTCAATCTCGTATGACTTTAATGGCCTGCCAACACTGCAGACAAATGTTTTCCTCTTGTTTCCTCATGCGGTAGTGCGGTGGACAGTTCCATTTAAGGCAAATGACGTTTCCGCTTACACGACAATAATGACGCTTAGTGTTATCGATAAAGTAGAAAGCTAGCTACCTACTATGTACATTCGAAACTCCTTTTTACAAATGTAACCCAATTACCGCTGCCAGCACATACGACCGATAATTGTCCTGTCACTGATAGCACAGAAAAATTTAACATAAAGTAAACGAAGATAACGCTAAGCCTAAATTGTTGTGACTTGTTTTCACCGGATAAGTACTATCACAAATGACTCTTCTGTAGTATCCTTCATCTATAGTGCCGTCTATTAATGAGCTCTCATATAAGAATTAGTCTTTTATTTCCGGGAAGGGCAAGTCTTAGCAAATAGGTCCAATTTCGTTCGTTTTACGTTTCAGAAATATCTTGGCCCTGCTTTAAGACACGGACTCTTCATGTCTATGCCGAATAGGGGGACAGGTATCCATGCATTTTTTAAATACGTAATCGGTTCTGAATTTGTAAATGGTATGCGCCAATGTCTTCGGGTGCATTGGACACGTATTCTCGTATATGTGGTGTCTAGTGCAATTCAGATCGGAAGCCTAAAGTTTCTGCTTCGTAAACGTGTTCTTGCTCAACATAGTCGAGCCCGTTGGCGTGGTGAATTTGTCTGCGCCTCGCAACCGGAGGAGACTCATAGGCGGGTTCGAGCCCCACCATTGCACATTTAAATTTATGGGGGTCCGTCTATGAAGCAATGCGAAAAGCAGTCCCGTAGACTTTATATCTTGGCTGAAGGTTAGCCCGAAAACAGCTCGACATAAAGGGATGAGGTCGAGCTAATGGGTTATATCCTATGCTCTTCTGTTTTCCCTTGTCTTTTCTCGGCTCTCAATTAAGGTTTGGATACGAGTCTAGAAATCAATCATTCTGGTCACTTCGCCCTGCACACTTGCTGCAGAGCACTCTGTTCCTTATATAATATGTTTATTACATTAAGATGGCTCTAATTTCTATACAGCCAGTTTCATTGCCGATATGATTCTCATGAAGTTATTTACTTTGAGTTTTTATCTGGGCCTAAAAACAATATCTCGTCTTGCCGCCCAAAAGCTTGACGTCGATCTTGCTGTGCATGCTAAGCGTATATTTAACCTTTTAGGCGTTCAAGCAATATTACAACGTTTTAGACTACATTACTTCGTTAGAAGCTCCATCGACACGATGATGACTGCGTAGGCGAACGACTCAAGGGTGTCTCTTTTCCATGCGCCGAATAGATGATTCCACTTTCTAGGCTAAGAGCGTTACTATTGCATTTTCACCAAAATAACTTGGATCCATTTGCATTCTGAAATTGCCTTATTAAGAGTCTGACAGTAGATATTACTACCATTTCAACAGTCGTTTTGTGCCGGTAGCTTCGAACCATCCCCGAACAGTGATATTTGAAATTGCAGTGCTCATTTTTTCTTTGTTTACCTTTCTGGAACGCGAATTAGAACACCCAAACGTAACGCGTAGTTATGGATTTGCACGCATCTAAACTGCGCACCCATTATAGAGAGAAGAAGAACATTCTAAGCTTGCAATCAGCGTCGAGCTCAAATCGCGTGTGTGGTGTCTTTAGATTGGTAAGTTAATGTGGCCGCTCAGTCAACCGGTAGCAACATTTGCTACGTACTTACGGTATTACTGTGTCGCCGCCTAAACAGGCAGTATACGGCTCAAAGCATTCGCTAGTTACGACCATGCAACCAAACTTTTATCCCGGAAGCGGCTGTGTAGCTCAAACTCCACCCTTTTCCTTCCTCTTTCCGCCTATTTGTCTTTCGTCCGGTCATGAATACGAGCTAACAAGTGCTCCCATTCGTCTGCCAGCCGTCCTCCTTCTTGCTTAGAGCATATAGTATATAATATATATATATATATATATATATATAGTATATGGTTTCAGTTCCACAAAGTTATGTTGTGCACAACAGAAAGCATGAAATGCACGAGTTGTTTGATCATTACATAGTGTACGTTTCTATCACAAATAACCATAGTTATAATAAATCTTGCTTTTTTTTACTATAGATGAGCTGGATATGCTCTCTCTGTGAAAGCTCTAGTCCAGCGTAGATTCGAAATGACTGAAAATTTTTTTGGGGGGGTTTCTGTTCAGCGTGAAGGAACAACGTAGCAGCTATACTTTCGTTTAATTAAATCGCACTTAATAATTTCGTACAACCGTTGAAACATATAAACGCGATATGTCTCTAGCGTGTAAGAACATATCGCAACGAAATGCAGTCGTTAAAAAAGGCGAGCATCGTCACGCTCGTGTGTGCAGAAAGTAATTCAAATACGAGATTTACCATACCATACCATATTGATATAGTATGATGAATACGTCACTCCTCCACGCTTGCTCTTGTTTACTTCTTAAGGGATTTGTCTCTTAATCGTCTCAAGAGATTGGTGGACTGGCATTTGCGGCACTAATCATCGACTGCGGCGTCACCGCCAGAGAAAGAGTACCACAAGAGTGAACTACTAGTAAAGTACACCACATGATGATCTCACGCTTATTCAGTCCCATTCGTGATCACGACACAAATGCGATGCATTAGACAAATCGTGTGTAATGAACACCATATCACATGGGTGTGCATCAATGAAGCATTCAGCTGGGAACGGCGAGTAGTGTTGCATATTGGATGGCCGCGAATAGAAGTTTGTATTAGCGCGCCATGATGATGATGATCTCTGCCTGTTGGCCACAACCCGCCACGGCACTGTCGGCCACAACCCGTTACAGCACTGTCGGCCACAACCCGCCACGGCACTGTCGGCCACAACTCGCCACGGCACTGTTGGTCACAACCCGCCACTGCACTGTTAGCCACAACCCGCCACTGCACGTTCGTGCACTGTCACGTTGCCGGTCGCCGGCCGTATAAAAGGGGATGCGCGCCATTTTGTCACCCTCTTGCTACCTCGAGCGTTCGGCGTAACGCGCACTCTGCAAACCCTTAGTCCGGCGGCGACCGTGACGTCCGACGGCGTGGCAGCGACAACGGCGTGAACGTGGCAGTGATACAGTCCTAGGGTGGTGAGTGATCGTGGCTAGCAGGAGCAGGTAGATTTTATTCAGGTGATCTGTTTCAAGTGCCACCGACCCGGCTACTTACTAAGTCAGTGTAGCCCGTAGAACGTTGAACGTCTTAGATGCAAATAACGTAGAACGCTGCATAGAACCTTTGTCGCCGTATGCTGCATTGTAACATATGCTGCTATAACTACCTCAGAAGGTCGGGGCCGGTGGCGTGGTGGCATGCGTCTGCGCCTTGCGACCGGAGGAGACACATAGGTGCGCGGGCCCCCGTTGCACATTTGTATTTATGGGGGTAGTCCGTCTATGAAGCAATGCGAAAAGCAGTCCCATGGACGTTAAATCTTGGCTGAGAGTCAGCCCCGAAAGGAGTTTTCTTTTAACTACCTCAGAAGATGAAACTCATCCTCATCCTCATTTTACCTAAGCCCCACGCAAACCCAACAAAGAACAAACGACTGCCGCAACAACAACAACAGCAATCTGCTGCGACGTTTAGAAGGCCACGTGTTATTTTACTACCACCTGGCACCGTGCCGGCACCAGGGCTCACAAAACGTCACAGACTTATCGTCACCGTCCAGTCCACTCTCAGTAGTCGGCCCAGAGCTAGCTAAGACGATTGAAGTTCTTACTGAGGTTCTTCAACCACTACTTGCTATAGTACCGCTTGTCAACTAGAAACTTAAACACGTCTCATCATAATGGAAGCTCACACATGCCTGTCGTCCGGGAGTTCTTCAATCCAAACAACGACGACGACACCGCCAACGTAGTTTAACACCGCAGACTCCGAATCGCGCCCGAGAGCTTCCTGCTCGGTGTGTCACGTGCTATATATTCACCAGGCGTGGCTTACTACGGTACACCAGGGCGAAAGTGCCTACAGCTAGATCACTGCCTGCTGATGAATGCCACCATGCCGATCCTTATTGACATCCTAAGAAAGCTCTAAGATATTAGTTATTATACAAAATGTGTACATGTCACACCCGAACCTATTAGACATATCTCAGCCATGAGCTCAGAGTCAAGGTGCTCGATTATATGTACACTCAGAACGGTTTCCACGCATTGGTAGGCATTATTTTCCTTTGTGCCAGTCACCCTTCGCCTCTCAGCCAGAAGAATCTGTCTCTATTTCAGATGCCAATTGGGACTTGTCCAACACCGTAACTAGTCTTTACGTGACGACAAAAAGTCGTTACAGGCAAACGATTCCCGTTCTGCTGTCCTTCATTGATAGCCGACCATTGATACACGGCTGAGAGCTTACTTATGTGCCAAAATGTGTATCCTGTATCTGTGTCTATTTAAGCTATTATTTTTATTATTAGCATTTATTTCGCTTTTCTTTTTGCATGAAAAATATTCACGCGAAGCCAATTGATCATTACTTTGAGAAGAGACTACAAGGTTTCTTGCTATGCCCACCCGCACAGATTTCGCAAGATCCCATATTTCCATAATCAACGAATAGGAATCAACCGGAGAAATCACAATGACATACGAACATACGAAAAAAAATTTATATATTGTTTTTTCGTATACTACACCTAATTCTAGCACATAAGAACGTTGTAGAATTTCGTCAACTGTGTACCTTACGTGGAGTCTTTATTTTGGCTGTTGTTGTGTTAAGCTCTTCTATTTCAATGGCGATGATCTAAGGCGTCGGCCAGTCGACTCCAGTAACGATCGTGTTCGAGGCCAGTCTCGTACAATAATCGCTCCGTGGAAACGTCAGGGGCCGCCTGCATGTTTGGGTCGGTCTAACAATGTTCAAACGTCCGCTTCGCGTGCACAGACGCATGAGTCGTTGCTCGCGCCCATTTGCCAATGACCCTAAAAAGCCAGCGCTGTACGCTTTATTACACTAGGGCCTCGGCGGCATTGTGTTTTTAATTAGCTTCAACACGACGCAACTGTGTTGTGCGCTAGTTCAAACAAATTGCTCGGCTCAGGCTCGCGTACAACATTATGGTAGCAGTTTGTTGTGCTATAGAGGAAATGTGTGCCGTGTGTAGCTCTAGGAGGGTGCAATTTTTCTCGACGCCTCGGCTACGGTTTGGCTTGTTCGCTTGTGTTCATACTTATCGCTAGTCAGGCGTGCAGCCTCTGCATGCGTACAAGCACTGCTGAGTTACTGTTAAAGAAGCTATGTTTATTGTTGTTGTTGTTGTTGCTGGTGTTGTTGTTGTTGCTGGTGTTGTTGTTACTGGTGTTGTTGTTGTTCCCGCTGCTCTGCTTTTGTTGCTAATATGGTCGCCGTTGTCATTGTTGGCTGGGCTCAGAGAGATGCCCACATTTCGTGGCCTGTATTTATGAATGGAGAGGCATTGTGAAATATTGTGTTGCCGGATTCTCGTTGTTGATCTCGTGTGAAAGCGTCGTTTCATGGCAGCATCATTGTTGCGGCACCGCTTCGAACGCAATAACGGCGATTTTCGAACAACGTAAGCCCTGTTGCCGCATTGCTGCACATTATTACTTATTGCCTTCCAATCCACAGTGTAAGATTGCCACCTGGATTTTGAGAACAAAAGTCTTTCTGGCTTTATTCAATCGTTTAATGAACCTCCGATTGACTACTTAATGAAGTTCGCTTCGCTAGCCTTTAATGATAAGAAATTTTATACTTATATTAGCGATCAGACTTAAGTTAACTATCTTACTGTTGACTGCGACGAGAAAGCCAAGAGTAGTAGCCCTTTAAGGCATGATCTTGGATATTGACGCTTGTGGATACGCCAAGTGCACAGTGTCAGGAGCAGATATACCGTGTTGCTCTATCTAGGTAGCTGGCGTTGTTGCAGCCAGTGAAAGATCTGTAGCCGTTACACATAAGCGTAAATGTCCTATATAAAGGATCGATGAGCAACTCAATGATTAGGCAACGCTAGGCAGCACTCAGAAAAAGAACCATAGGAGGCGATGTTATGGCAGCCTGATCTCAGCGCTACATTATCACAATGCAAAAAACAGACTTGAAACAGACAAGAAAACTCTTTCAAATTGTCTACCTAGCAAGTGTTGCTTTAGCCCCCGTCAAGAGCGAGGAAATCCTTCTAGTCGGCGGAAGGAAGTATCCCGCTCTTCACATATGCCTTGACACATTACACAGATTAATATTGTGAGTACAGCACGATACTAGGAGTATTCCTTGATCGGGGTTTCCGAGGCACCTATTACTTGTGCGGGACAACGGAAAAAGCCCTCAAAAAAAAAAACGTGCCAATAACTTCGAACGGCTCATGCCTAAGACATATATGCCCCGACTTCCACTCGCCGGAACGGTTCTCTGGACTCTGAAGGCGGAAGAGCGCCGCCGTCTGTGAAAGACCCTGCAGTCAAGAAGGAAGACGAGCGATAACGGAGAATCGCCCTATGGCAGAAGAAGTGGGACGGCCTGGAGGTGGGTGCTTCTGGTGCCAGTTTTGGGAAGCTTATACCAAACATCTGAGAATGATTAAAACGGACCAGGGGAGAACTAGCCTTCCACACCACCCAGGTCCTGACGGGACACGGGGACTTCCACTCCTATTTGTTCATAATCGGAAAGGCTTCTAGCTCCCCGCGCGTCCACTGCGGCGACGGACTCGAGGATACCCCAAAACACCAATGCCGTGTGTTTTATTGAGGTGTCCAGCATGGGCGGAACAGCGCTGGAGCGGGACTGCCCAGCATCTGCAAGCTAATGCAGGAGATATTGCCCCAGTGGCTAGAAGTGACTAGATATTCAAAGAATATACTCATGGCAAAATCTATGAGAGATAACCGCCGCACTATATGCACCCCTCAGACCTCCGAGGAAGAAGCTAGCCAGGAGTATACTCGCACCTCCTCTCATTGTTTGAAACACTTGCACGCGCAATTCCAGGTCGGTTAATAGGATGGGAAGATGACTAGTTTTTTAGTGGGTTGACCGGCCCACACTTGCAAACGAGTTTTCTGCGGTAATGTCCGTGTGTGCAAATTGCAATTTCCAGTTACTCCTCTGCACAAAAAAATTATATTCCTTTCTGGGCCATATAAGCCATATGCGCAGACTGGAATATCTAATCGCTAAAGCGATTTAAAAAACACGTTCTTTTAAGTCTAGCTTTTACTTGATCGAATGTGCGCTCTCTTCCATTTTGTATAACTCATTTACATGCAGACTAGACAAATCGGGTTCTACCAATACTTTACTTTTATTTCTATAGAAATTTCTATCTATAAACGTTAGACAGTTACACATGTAAACATTGTGCATCCTTTCTCACAGTGTATGCTCTTTAGTTACGGTCTAGGACTTCATAGTCAGCAGCAGTGTCTGTAGTCCACAACATAAATTATTCACATCTTTGGTGTTCTCAGCATATATTTCCATCCAATATTTTTACAAATAACGTGTTGCCCAAAGCTAGAGCTTCTCGGTACTTAAAAATCTTTATTGTGAAAACTAAATTAGTGTGCGGCCCATTCCCACAGTCTGGAACTTATTTCAAGTTCTCATATTGGAAAAGTTAGAGATGACTGGACAATATTAAGCTTATTGCTATGGTTACGAACAGTTGAAATACCTAGTTTAAAGAGAAATCTCTGGTCTTCAACTCGACTCAAATTAGAATAGTGTCTGCTGCGACAGTTCTTTCCAAACGCTTAACACAACTATTGGTGCATTAGATCGTAGTTTCTTTGAGGGATGCTCATTGAGAATAGACGATAGTCTATACTGCTGAGAGACAGCGATCATGCTGCTACACGGACTGTTAAGAAAATCCTAGATATCTCAGTATGGTCGCCTATGCTGCCGCTATTGCGCCCCCGATCTAAAATATGATATATATGTTTAGGTATACATGTCAAACTAATGATTAATCCATATATATATATATATATATATATATATATATTCGAATAGAAATGTGGGAAACGTCGTAGCAACCTAACCGGTTGAAATGCAATCATTCCACTTTAGGATAACGTCGTGAGACATCGGGGAATGCGAATCGACCGTAGCGGTTGTGTGTCCCGTTCAATTGGCGCGGCAGTATGTGTGTGTGTGTGTGAGGACATCATGGCGTTTCCATTGAAAATTTCGACGATTGAGGAGCAGCGAGGTGTTATCAAATTTCTGACTGCCGAACGTATTCAAACGGCCGCTATTCATTGCCGGAGGGTGGCTGTAGAAGGGGAGACTGTATGTCCGACACGTCAGTGAGGAAGTGGAGTGCCCGTTCTTGTGAAGGCCGGGAGTGCTTGAGTGATGACCCGCGACCAGGCCATGCAACTACGGGAATCACGTCCTAATTTGCTGGCAAGGTGAACGACCCGGTGAAAAGTGATAGGCTGTCATAATGCGAATGTTGTCGGTGATGGCAGGGGGCCAGCGTTGAAACAGTCTGGGCAATTGTGCATGAGAGGTTAGATTACCGGAAGATTTGCAAGCAGTAGGTTCCGAAGAAGCCCAACGAACCGCAAAAGAAATCGTGTATGGGGCAAGGACTGCAACACCCGTTGCGGCATCACAAGGACCCCTCGATGCTCACCACGTTTTTTCGACGTCCGAGGTCCGAGGGATACTCACCGAATTTCTCGAGCAAGGAAAAGCATTAACAGTGATGTCTAATGTGAGACACTCCGTAGTCCACCCAGCTCATATAAAAGCAAAAGGCCTGGACTGTTCACGAAGGGAGTGATTCGGCGCCACGATAACGCGCGTCCACACGTCTCCAGAATAGCATAAAGTGTACTGGTCAAGTTTAAGTGGGAACGGCTGGGCATCCGCCCTACAGGACGGACATGTTCCCCGCGACTTCCATCATTTTGGTTTGCTAAAAAGCATTTCAAAAAGAAGCGATTCAACTCGGACGGTGAACTGAATGACACACTGGCTTTTGGCACAGGAAATTCGCTGGCTTGTGAAACAGTGGGATAGTTGTGCTCAGGTCTGTGGTGATTACTCCTAAATAGAGACTTTAAATATACCCACAGTGTTGCTTCGTACATTTTCACTTACTTGACGACACCCTTTATATAAACATAGGAAACTAAATATATGCAACTTCTATAATAGGGTAGGTACAGATATGCTTTTCTGAAAGTAGAATAATTATTCAGATTTCAACCGGAGGCTATACGGCTCCCGAGGCAGTGGACCTATGCGTCGAAACATACCTTCAAATCGCATGTTTCTATCTTTCCAACTTTACCTCGATGGCTTCAAGCACAAGTGTGTCTTCTTCTATTTTTTCTTATATTCTAGTCAGGTGGATGAGCTGCGTGCTGTACTGGATTGGCTCCATTTTGTTTTCTGTTCCGTAGGCAGGCGTATTGCTGTGGTGGACAAATCACTGTGTAAGCTCTTTCAGGTGAGCGCACTGGCATTTCATATCTGGAGAACATATATATGGCGACTATCTCCTGGCCTGCCGATCGCTGGTGCTTCAAGGTTGTGGGTGGAGGCGCTCCAACCTGTGAGTCCGGAAAGCCTGCGTCAGGCGGACCTTCGACTACTGCGAGCTCTGGGGCTTGAGCGTAGAAGTGAGTCATTACGGTGTCATTACCAAATCGCATGACCTGTGACGAGTCTCGCAAACAAAAGGCCGGCCCTCGTCGATTTTTATCTGAAATTCTCGAGCCAGAATAACCCGCGCCTCTTTTCGCCCGGTGACAAATCATAAGGTACCCGTCGAGCAGATTTGCTAATGAATGCAAGCTGCTCTTTTTGGACGTCATTCGAGGGATCTGTTATACCAGACTGTTGTAGTAAGCTGGATTTTAACTCACATTCCACTACGCGAAAAAAAATTATGTAGAAAGACAATACATACACTACCGTCCTGCACATAATTCATCATGCATGGCGACAAATCGTTAATTGGTCTCTAAAAAATAGTGTACTATATATATATATATATATATAGTGGAGGGGAAACGAAAATAATGCGAGGAGCGGAAGGCATGCTGCTTTGTTTTGTTGCCTTTCTGTAATGACGACCTATTATTAGGAGGCTGGTTAGTACGACATCTCTGTTACTTCCATGTCGCAGATAATTAAGTGCATAAGCGTCCGCCTGCGTCATTCAGGTGAGTAGAGCTCAGGAGGCAAGCGAAAAAAGCCGATCCATTTTCTGTGCCATAATTGCATGGTTGTTTTGATCCACTGGATACGTCGCCGACGAACGCTACGCTAATATCTAGTTGGTTCAACTAGCTCATATCATATGCTTGCTACAATTGGACGAGAGTATGATTATGATGGTGATTAATTATGGCGGACTGTCACTGGGCCAGCTTCTACCGCAATGTAAAGGTTTGCTGATAGCGCAAACGTACATCAGCTTGTACGGAGCACGGATGTATAACAAACAAAGCTATGCACAATACTTTGCGACGTCAAACGCCCTCCACCATCTGCAGCAGCAGCAACAGTGGAGGCACTATTACCCGAAGAATGCTTTACGTAATCTACCGCGATTTAACTCGGCGCTGCTTTGCGGGCAGAGTTGTATGTATGGCGGGCATGATCGTAGTCTGTGCGTAACGTTTATAAATGGACTCAGACTCTATTTGTGCTCGGGAGGCTCTACCTCCAAGTCGTCTTATCACGTCTCACTATTCGCCTATACCGGACACAGAAACTTAACGCAGGAACTGTGTTGTTTAAATGTTGAAAAAATGTACTTGTTTATTTTGTTGTGTACATGTGTGATATAAGCACGTATGCTATCCCTCTAGACGCTCATAATCAGCGCATACAATCGTTGTGAGGGAGAATGTATTTCATGGATGATGGTTAAAAACGTTTCTCTCTCGTACAAGGTCATGTCCACTCAGGTGCGCATTAGCAGAATTCCAGCATCACATCAACCATTCTCTAGAGACAGCTAAACCGCGTGCCGTGCAAATATCTACTCCAGACTGGGCGAGTGAAATGTCATTTCTCAACTGGTTCTGCGATGAAAGGAGAAACCCGAGGAAAATTTAAACAAAGAGACAAGCAAAGACAACAAGTTTTGCTACGTCAGCATGAACGCTGTCAGCATATAGACGTTGCTACCTGTTTATAGAGAGGTCTGTATCGCTCCTACAACTTCCTCAATGTAGGCAGAAAGGTATGCATTTGTAAAAATAAATCTAAATATACAGAAATGGTGTATATTAAAACAATGCCAACATAGCGTATTGGTGCAATACGCTCTGGTGTAAAACTACACTTGTTCTTGAGTGTTTTGATCTTTTTAAAGAAGTCCTCGATCGAAATTAAAAACTGGTAATGAATTGTTTGGTTATAACGTTTTTCTATACGCACGCGATTTGTCCGTGACGGCGGCTGATCATCCGGATGTGTATATACTAAGGAGAACAGTTTGGAGAATGTCACGGCTTTACTTGGGTTATTGTCAATAAGCACATTATAGACTTTTAGTAGAATGATTTCCTCACGATCTCACGACGAGTCGGTTACTCGCGTAGCAATAAAATGATTTAGCATCCTTAAAAGCTAGTTGTGACTTTTCAAGAATTCTCAACCGTGTCAAAGCCTTCCTGAGCTTCACTGAGAAGCTTTCAGTCACATCCTCAGTCATGAGCTCCTCTAACCGTCGAACATGGTTTCAAAAACTCGTCATGTTGGGAGTGGTATTATTATTTCGTTAGGGTGTAAATACCTTTATATGAAAGTGTATATAATCGACAAATGTCTTATACTTCTGCTCAATGTCAACACATCTTGCTAACAGGCTCTACAGACGGTTTCGTTCACGGCTTGGTGTCTGGCTCGCCTATCTGCGCTGACGACACAGGATAGCCCCTGGCGTCCGTCTAGCCGGACGGCGTCTCCACAGACGCAGGTATGAGCGTGCACAAGGTCCGTCCCTAAAGGAAGTCCGACCGCGACGCTCACTGACTCGTGATCTAAGAGCGCCCCGATTCGAGCACAGGGTATGGCGTGGAGCCATGAGCCCGCCCCCTTAGAGGAGATGGCGCGATGCCTGGTCGTATCAGCGTCCGTGGTGCTTCCCGCGATGAGATGTTCGACTCTGTGCTAATATAAAGTTGCCGACCAATCTCTCTGGCGTCCCGTTTCGGCGGTCTCGTGGCCGCTGCAGGGCAACTGCTCTACGGCGGCTTGCTTCTAATCAAGCGTCTAGGTTCGTAAGAGCGACTGAATCGAGAAGTGATTTTGCGTGCTGCATATATCTGTAGAGGTATATATATATATAGAAAAAAAATTATGTATATATATATTTCGGAAACGATCGTCCAATATGTGTACATATGTGCTTGTTCACAAACTAGAATGTGAGTCTATATAAGCCGGCCTATTTTGATATGCACCTGCTTTTTGTTGCCACTTTGTTTTAACAGTATGAATTGCAGCAACAAATAACAAAGCTGGTTTCGCGCTGCTGTTACACACACCCAGCAATTGCCAAAAAAAGAAACGGAGAAACCTTATTTAATTCAACAACTTCTTGTTCCCTGCGAACGATAGAAGCACGCTTGCAGATCATGGTTAAGCCATGCTTGTTCTCTTTGCACGACTAAACGAAACTACCCGCACGCATGTCTAGTTGTCGCTCTCAATTACCCATTGAGAAGCTGTCATAGAACTAGACATAGAGGCACTGTCATAAGTCCTTCGGATAATAAAATAGTTTCAACAGTCCAATTACTGCCAAACAGTTTATGTGCACGACTTAACATAGCCGCTAGGGAAATAGCACTGCCCCCCTTTCACCAAGGACTACACTGCCGAGAACTCCGGTGGTTGGGTCTCTCTTCAGCCGTTTGGAAAGTCTGGTCGCTGCTGCAGTAACGGGATACACGAAGCAGCAGCAGCCATTAGCTTGAATAAGGGCCAACCTGGTCAAAACGTTTGCTGGATTGTAAAAATAAAGATAGATATCATGAAAATAATTTTTAAAAAAACACGAGTATCCATCGAATAAACTTCGATAGCTATTCTTTGGAATCGGTATCAAGGCTTATTCGCTTTGGCTGCGTTTTGTCTGTGAAGTCACTTGAGCTGTATGGCCATGCAACAAAGATAGCGAAATTGTCAAAGCTAAGCAGACAAGTAGGTGGTTCAACGCGATCCCACGAAGGGTGGATCACGTTAGAGTAAAATTCTACGCAAATATAACGACGAGAAAGCTTCAGAGGAAAATGCCTGCGAGGATGTCAGGCTAGAACTCTTGGAAAGGGCATTTTGTTTTTTTTTCTTTTAATTTGACCATGTAGTTTATTCACGAAACTGTGTCACACACTGTGGCTAAGTTCTCAGTAAAACAATAGCATACATAGAAGTTAAGATACGTTTGGGTAAGTGCCGAAACTACGCGCGCACTACGCGATTGTTGTCAAACATTTATGTAAGGTGGCAAATGGCAGATGATCTTTGCCGCCAAACTTTAGTTTGAAACGACAGCGGTAGATAGATAAAGTTATTCGCGGGCTACCCACTACTTCGATGAGAAGAGTCGGCAATTTGCACTACAGGACACAATGTGTGTGTATCATGGCGCTTGTCACCTCCAAGTGCAATGAATGCATCGATGCGTGTAGAGGTGCATGCGTTTATGCGTTCTGGATGACGAACGAGATGAGTATTATTACTATGAGTTGCGGGTCAAGAAACTTCACAAGCGAGATGACAGAGAGAGAGGGAGAGAGTGAAGAAGAAGAAAAAAACGTTTTTATTTATTTTTTTCTTCTCTGAATAATAAACTAACTGCGCATCACTTCATTGCTTAAGTGTTCAGTAAAAGCAATCATCTAGGAGGTAACAGGAAATATACAGTGCTGTGCACGCCTACACACTGTAGAAGTACAGCACAGCGCGATGGTCAGTATGTCCAGTACGTCGCAAATCAAAGTTGTCATGAATCAATATGCAAGAACATAGCACCTTAACTAGTGCAATACCAAGTGGGTTAATCTAATGTTATGAGAGACAGAGAGATCATGAGGGGAGAAGGTCCGAAGTGCCGGCTGAGCATAGCTGGTCCCTATAAAAGAAGGGTGATCAGTTACTGTAAGGCCAAGAAAATACCATTGCTAACAACAATCTATCAATTTGCGATCTGTTTGGGTGACGACACCTTGATTTTCTGTGTGACTAGGGATATCTAGGAAAGCGGGAATGCTTTTCGCTAGAATAAACCAATGAGCCTTCATAACAAGACGTATTAGATTGAGAACGCTTGTACGATTTTTCCTTTGCGGTTAAATGTATCAAAATCAAATCTCAAATGCTCTGCGCGCAACGGTATGGCTTATGTAGCATACCCTGGTGTCGATACATCTTACGCTCTATACTTTGCAATATAATGTCAACAACTGTTTTAGACCTAAATTTTCCAGGGCGCATTCAATATTTGTATGGAGAAAAGCAGTCAGAGGTCAGACGTTCTATTCAAACTCAATTCAAACGTTCAGATCTATTTATGGCACTGTATTTTACGATGCTTAAGTTTTTCGTGAAAGCAAGACTGTAGTAGGTAACAGGAAATATATAATGTTGTGCACGCTCACACACGGGAGAAGTACAGCACAGCGCAATGATCCGCCTACCTTGTCGCAGGCCAAAGCTGACATGAATCAATATGTAAAAACACAGCGCCTTAACTAGCGCAATACCACGTGCAGTTAATTTCACAGAATCGACTTCATATTCGTTATTTGTTGCACCCAAACCTAGTATGTATATTCGCCAAGGTCGTTCATATTATAATATAACCTGATGGCCTAGTTGATTTCTGTTTCCTGCCGTTCCAACGAGGAGAGAGAAGATGTGTAACGAAGCCCTCCTTCGAAGCACCGGACGGAAGTTGGTTGAATAGTGGTACTTAGCGCAATTCTTGCGCGAGCATAACCGGCCAGTCATTGAAAGTACTTCATTCGTGGACTTCATTGGACGACCACACGGTCAGGCGGTGATAGCCATGTACAGTGTACTTGGCGTACACGTGGCGATCGTGGCGAGCTACACAATGGCGGTGAGTGGAAGACATCTCGTCTCCCGCTTCTCATCGCTGCGGTCTGCGTTAAGTTTCTCCCACCCCGCACGTTCGTGAAGGACTGGCGGAACGGCGGAGATGCGACAGACATGCGCAGCTCCTAGTCGAAGCGCCTCATCAGTAAGCTACGATCGGCGGACAGCCTGCCAAGGCAAACTTGAATTGGCTTCTAGCCCTGATGGAAAAGCAAAGTACCCGCCCGTCTTATATGCATCATGAAGCACCTCTCGAGACAAATACAGTTCGCCTCTGTCCAATGGTTCCACACCCTACCAGATTGTACGACAACATTTAAAGTGCTTTTAACATACAACGACGCACAGATGCGCCAATGAAAAGTCGTTTGATATTTCGTAGACCCTCGTAAACCTAAGTAAAGGCTGCGCTCACGATACGAATCGCGACATGATCAACGTGTGACGCTAAGCACGTTCCCAGATAGTGACGTAGAACACCTGTGTATGGAAACGTGTTCAGCAAGAAATCGTATCATGCTTTGCTGGTCTCCCCCCTCGGCGGAATTTGACGGCCTTGGCTTCCCGGATGTTTGTTTGCAACCCCTTAGAACTAGAGAGTATGACTCAATCATTTGAGTGATGCTCTTGATGATTGGCATGGTCAATCTAATAGGATGCATGTGGACGCCCTAAATACCCTTAGGACCGCGATTTTAGCCAGATTTTGTGCCAGCAAGGTTGCAATTTTTTTACAACAGTTCATGCGTCACACGTTGCGTAGCCTGGGACACTTGGGTTAGAGATCACCACACAAACTAACACGCTACCTCTCAGGCAGTATGAAATTGGTTTAAAAAATTACAAGTTTAACCAGTATTTCCTTACTTTGCCAGCATTAGTTTAGCAGAGGTGTCTTTAGAGAAAGAGCTTTATATTGTTGGCAGGCGACAAGTCTGACCACTAGAACCTTTAAGAGAGATTTCAAATATAGTACGCGACATGAGGCTCTACGGACGACTGGGACGAGTAGAAATGGATTGGAAAACAAGATTTGATAAGTCAGAAGTGCGAGTCGTAGCGTATGCAGTTTATCCACAGATAAAAGCTGATGTGCAGTGCATATATCGCTAACGGCGTGTCGACGCCCTCTCGAGAAAATAGTCCTTAGATCATCAGTCTGAATGATTTTGGCCCTCCTTAATAATAGTTAAATCCTTTAAATTCCTTCATAACCAGCACCGCAGATGAGATTTGCATAACGCAACACATAAAAGGGGAGCGTTTTGTACAGGAAGGGCGTCAATAGGGATTCCATTTGACGCCATGCGCTCTTGTTCAGAAATTATAGCATAACATTTCGGCGTCACAGTGTCCATGTGAGCCTATCATTCATGAAGTGCAAGTCCAAGACATTTGGTAGTTGAAAAAAACTACATGATTCAAGTTTATGAGCGAATAACGGGAATTTCCTAGCATGCGGTGATCTGAAAATTGTAAAACTCGTCTTCTTTGAGTTCACCACTAGTCCAAATACGTTGAAAAAGTAAACAATCTTATCAATCGTTGAGAGGCCTCTTCTAAGACCCCTTTTACAGTTTAAGGAGTCTACCCGAACGACCGTAATGTCATTATGGTTTTTTGAGTGTTGGTCTTTCGAAAGGGTTCTGGCTTACCGAGGCTTTCAGATCGAATCTTTAAAAATGTTATTCAGTAGAATTAGAATGTGTAGCATCTGATCGTGGTGTTTTTGAGTGGTGCCAAGTACATAACAGTCTCAAATGATGAATTGAGAATATTTGTAAATCATTCATTCATGATTTGTTCACGATATAATCGGTAGTTACAATCACAACACAACAATGTGGTGTGCCATTACATAATCAACTCTAAATGCAGAGAGGCTCCAACAGAGAGGTATCCGTACAGATAGGTATGTGATAGCGCTTAATATAGCATTTTCCACAGAAACCACACAGCATCCCTCAATGATGGAACACTGGGCGATGAGACGAATATATCCAAAGCATTTCACTCAAATTGAAATTGCAATTTTTGCGTTCACAATCCTGGCTTATCATTGACGTCATGTGTTGTAAATATATTTTATTGTACCTCCAAGGCAGAAAGTTTAGGTTCGCATTGGCGATGTTCTTTCGGATGCGACGCCGCAGCCGCAAGAGTTGCATAAAGGTTGCATACGAGGTTATTTCTGCTTTATTTAGTAGTACATCAGCATAATACTTGAGTCAATAGAAAATGATTCTCGCAATAATTGGGTAGCCTAAATTATGCAGAGTAATTATACGTTTTAGTAAACATTTTCCAGAACTCCAATGGTCTGACGTGGAGCGGGCTAACAGTGCACTGCACAAAATCTCGTCCATACATGACTCTCTCCAACAAACCCTGAATTTAGACAAAACGAAGCCAGGTATATTGAAATGTCATCTATGTGGCGTTCATATAGCCGACGGAGAAATTAAACTTCTCATAGTGACGTTTACCACCGTGCTCGGGCTTACACTGGCCGAGCACGTAATGGGTTTACCAACTCGGTGAAATGTAGATTTGATACTAAATGCTTGAGTCGACGCTGTGCTGAGGGCTCACCAATCAACGCTCTTCTTTATGCAAACCGTGTTTATATGAAGTCATAACTGACATATTGTATTACCGTCTGGTACCGTGATCTTTTACGTAAAAAACAAACGTCAAACAAACTTAGGTATTTCAGAATGATGCTCTTCGAGCTGTGCTTGAATTGATTAGCCCAGCTCAATTACTTGAACTCGGCTTTATGTATACGGCCGTATGTACATATAATGGCCATATCTTGATTAGGTTATTTGGCAAATAACTGTATGATTTATCTTGCAACAACGTCTTTTCCATTTATCAGATAGAAAAAAGCCGGTTCTTCAGTATACTTTTCCATCGTAAACTGCACGTCTTTATCTCTCCAAATGTTCGGTAGGGGTCTAATGTCTCTGTGCTAAATGGCACCTTGTTAAGTACCATACGCGTATCGTCAGCGTTCTCTCTCCGCACAGCCCTAAGGCAAGTGGGGCTGACGCGTTGTTCGGTAATGCTAGTATACGTTACGCTAGAAGGCCTACGCTTTTTGTGGTAATGACAACGACGCCACAAGGTTTACCATGACCAAGCAATAGAGAAAGAAAGACGCCGAATATCAGAACAACACCAGTCAGGTGTTGCTGTATCTTCACCGACAAGCGCATCGTCATAAGTATTATTAGCCAAAAGAAGACAAATCACTGTGGATATTAGCTACTATTATTTATATATATATATATATATATATATATATATATATATATATGGTACCATTTATGTTCCGCATATTACATTATGTATGTGGGGCACATATTACGGAGGATTAGCTAAGCCAATGTGCCTAGCGCACGTGTATTGTGACTATCACGCGTCTGTTTCGTTTAGGCTAGGCCGAGATCACTTCAGAAGTGTGCCCCGAAGGGAGGTCGCGTTTCTACGTTGCATATATATATATACATATACAGCCCCTTGAGATAAAAGTGCAAAACATATTGTACGACATCACTGGAGATTGATAGAAAGCGTTGAATGGCTAGGACTACAGACTCAAAACAATATGCAAGAAATCACGGATACGGCATGGAACGGCACAAGTGCCGGCCGTATAGTAATGACCTTAGCACACGCAACCTGAATACCACCCCTTCAGCCGACTGACAGCACAATCAACTAACATTCCATCTTGCAGTCAACGCAGTTACGATCAGCAAGTGCAATCCACTTAGTGAACCGGACCTTAAAAAACGGGAGCAAGCTCTTTACTCTTACCACGTCTTAAACGTTGAGAAGAGCTTAATACCTACGGGCACTGTGGGCTGTATGGGTGTCAACTACAGATGCCCGCTGTCGAACCACTGGCCTAAAACAAAGCCTGGTTTGACCGAGGACATCGCATTACAAAATGATTAATCGGTCAATACAACGAGAAATGCGGTAGTAATTTAGCAACATTCGTGTTTTAAAGCGCGAATATAGATATATTTTTGGACGTGCGTCCAATACAAAACCGATTTACGCAAAATTCAGAAAGGGTTCTATCGACCTCGGATTCTCGTTCCACAACGTCCTATACAGCCAAATCTACTAACTAACGACAATGCGTGGCTAGAGTACTTTACCGGAATATTCACTCGTGACTATCTCCTGCGCAAAGAAAAGAACATGAGAACGCTGGCCCGTGGAGTGACTTCACACAAAAAAAGGTCCTTCAGGCTATCGTAACAGGAAAAGACGAAAAGTCTGCTGGGCCTGTCCAGATGGTTTACGCACATCTTAAATCTGCGGCCTCAGCGGCTCTACTGCCTGTACGGCGACATGCAGCACTTACCGCATACAAGGCGCGATCCCAAATCAGTAAACGGCAAGAGTTCTGCAGCCATTTTTAGGAAAAAAAAGAATCGCACAGCCAAAAAACTACAGTGGATAGCACTAGCCAGCGCAGTGTATAAGATGGCTACATTGTTTCTTGTCGAAATACTATTTCTAAAATACGATAGGGATTTACCAGCAAAGCAAACTGGGCTCCATCTAGGGGGTTCATCTAAAGGAGCACTTACAGATGTAAGTTTTTATTGATTTTAAAACAATGTTTGATGCAACTCCGAAAGGTCGATTTTTATTCACTCTTCATGAAGATTTTGACATTAAAAGGTGCAAGCCCCACGGTAGTCTCTCAAACACTTTTTGTGACTCAGGGTAATACAGCTAGCTCATTTTTATTTATATTGTTCGCGGCTGGCCTTGGAAAGTGCTTCATAGAAGTAAAAGCCTCCGACGTGGTTTTCCCAAGCGATTTAGTTATTATGGGCAATTTGAGGCAGCACCTCCAATTTTTATTTAAATAAGACTGCGCGATGGTGCTGACAAATTAAGTTGAATATCAATATATAGAGATGCAGTTTAGTTAACGATGAGCTTATGCTCAAATTGACTATCATATAAAAACAAATGGGCACGCCTAGAATTGCTCAACAACTTCAGACACTCGGGAGTAACAGTGACATCCCAGCTGCGCCTTACTAGATACATTGAGGAAGAGAAAATAAAGGCCGTTTTTTAACCATAGTGTTGGTGATCTTCGACGAGCTAACTTTAAAAGTACTTGGTCTAATCCAACTTAAAATACGTTCATTTTTCCACAAATTGTTTTCCTTACACCACTTTGTAGTCTTATTGAAGAATTTGTTAGGCTGATAAAGTCGTCGGCATAGAGAGCTGTGACCTTAAGGTCACGAAGCAGAGTATGTTGAGGATACGCACCCTGGGCTGGCGGCAGTCGAAGGCGGTTTAAAAATATTTGAAAACAGCATATGTTTCGGCAGTATAGTGGAGCTATGATAGATACATGCATTAGTACAAACGAGACGGCACCCGACGTAGACCGTTCCCGAAACCTAACTTATACTTCATATGCTCGATCTACTAGGTACTACCGAAGAGACCAAAATGATACTCACAGTTATTCGATTACTCTCTGCAGGTTCGCCGCAATCTTAAGAGAGTCTGCTAGAGAGAGTAGCGACCCTTCTCCTTTCCGTCATCGATGCGTTGCCGACCGCCCGGCGTCTTGGTGCAAAGCGGAGCGTCAAGGCGAAGTATCAAAACGCACACTTCAACATAGACGCACGCAGACGATGAAAGTGACGTGCACGTCATGATAGTCGCTAGTGTCAAGTACCACAGACACACCCTAGAAGTCTTGAACTGGCTTCAAAGAACAATGCATCTACACAGTCAGAAACACAACAGATTCAGGCCGTGTCGTCTGAGGCGCCGGGTCGGATAGAACACTCCCACATAAATTAAGTTATTTGTAACATAATTCAACAATGTCCTCATAAATCACACATAGTCACTAGCATCTGAATCTCGAGCCCGCCAGCGTCCTCCAGGGCAAAATGACTCCCAAAGGGAGCCAGGCACAGCCGAGAGCTCCAAGACGTTTGCAGAGCTCAGCGATCTCGGATAATAACTGAAACTGGAAACATACGAATAAATATTTTATTAAGACACGAAAATGATATCTAACAATAATCTGGGTTTGTGCATGGATTGGCAGCCGACATGTTTCTCTTTAACACCCTTCGAGACGAAACATCATTGCAAGTTCGCTCTGCTACTGATAACCCTATGCGAGAAGTACGATTATAAGTTATATATACCTATATATGATGTCGTTCTCCAGACAAAATCACTGTGTAAGTGCAACTGAGATAATAGTTAAATCTAATGGTGAATCTGGTGGTAATCCTCACGCAGGTTGGAACAAAAAGCCTAAGAAACGAATGGAGCAGTTAGTTACAAGAGCAAATTGATGGTTTGGCCATCTGGACTTCCACATTTTGGGCAGTCGAAAGACTTTTTTAAGATTTCATTCGAACGAAAGACTGCAACATTGATCAATGGTTACTAGGTATGAACCATTTGGAAGCAAATTTCTACAGCTATGTTGCAAGTTATACCGTCTCTTTCTGCTTTTGCGGCTGGAATCTAAGTCTGTGTCATTCACATTTAAATGGGTTAGTAGTACCTTTGAGGATGCTACTACTAGAAGAGACTAACTTTACGTGATATTACCGTGCTTGCCAAGTACCACGATTATGTGTCTGTCGGTGTATAGCGCACACATTAGTGAGGTCGATAAAGCTTTTCTAGTCAAGATATCATGTCTGCTTATTGATAATAAAATACGCTATTGATATCTCAGTCAAAAGGCACATTTCAAATACGTCATTGATATCTCGATCAAAAGAGAAATATTTTTGTAAAAAATCGCCCCGACTCTGATTGCTGTACATACGGACAGCCTACTTCCCTTCCAGATCAGCAGAGGTACCCCTAGCATGAGGCACTCTTAGCATTAGCAGAGAGAGAGAGAGACTCTATTACATGCTACAAATGTTTAGAGCTTTGTCATGTTGCCTCAAAGTGCCGAAAGTTCAATCAAGCATGCAAACAATGCGATAAATCTGGCCGCCTTGCAACAAACGCAGTCAGTTGCGTAAATTGCAAAGACTCACGCACATTGTCATCTCTGACCACGTCTTGTAAGCGAACTTAAAGACAAAGGCCTCCTTATGAATGATAGGCTTATACAGCAAGTCACCAGAGAGCTTCCACACGACGCATCTCTGCAAGTCGTTGACTCCGCCGAGTCCAAGCGCCTCGGCCTCCGCCTGCTTCCTCGGCCACATTAACACTTTTGTTGTTCGCGTTAATCTGCGCAAGTGTTAAAGCTGCAACTTAACCTGCCACTGGGTGTGACATCCATCTCGAAGAAAGTCATTAAGCGCCCCGCAAATGATTACAAACCGACTGCGTCAACTACATGAGAATAATCTAAGCTCTGCGTACGGGCTGCCTCATTATCGAAGTCACCTCTTATTTCTTCGCTAAAGCCTATTATGAGAGTACTTTAATCCCGTTTGTTTAGAAAATGCAACCTGTTTGGAGACATTATTAGATGCATTTCGTTCGCTCTTAACAACCACAAAGAGCTTCACTTAGTCTAGTTTTCGTTTTAATGAAGTCAACAATGAATAGTTAAGCATATACTTATGTCGACTCTGTTTAGAAGTTGTAACATAAGTGACTGCAAAGTTTGACACAACCTTCACTTATAGAATTGCATATTCAATATTATTACTATCACACTATGGATATATGGAAAGATTTATTATTTGCTTGACATTGATATCTAATGCGCGAGAATAATCATTTCACATTATAACGCGCCTTCTATCACAAGAATGATCATTTCACAGTACATCTAACATTTTACCCTTTTATATTAGGGGCGCTTAGCGCGGCGGCATATACAGACAAATTGAAATATTTAAGCGGTCGTTAACAAATCATGTCGTGGCGCTTTTGACGTCCCTGCTTATTTAATAAAGGGCTTCAGCATTTAAAGGTCGAGTTGCGGCTTAAATAAGCCTGGTGGCGGAGTTGAGATACGAAGAAGAGATGTATGTGTGTGCTCGACCTGCTGAGTTTTGTCCTCATTCAGTGGTGTTTATCAAGATAAGAAGTACTGATTTTAAAGGTTAGATATTTCGACTTCTATTCATGCAGTAAAGTGTATAAGGAATCTCTGCTCAATATGCTGAATTGGATGTCTTACCTAGAGGCACGTAATTCTCATGCTTAGTCTTAGGCGACGCTAACGTCAGCTTAATTGCTGATCCGTCTCTTTCTGATTAAATCGCATTCGTTTCAGGCAAGGCGTTGTATTATTTTAATTTGATCGTGTTACCACCATTTTCGAGTACATGTGTGACGTTACCCCTGATTGTGTGACGGACGCGAAGATTGACACACATATCACATGCCACGTTGGCACCTTAGCCTTCAAACGAAAAAGTGTCACACATGATATTTAAAGAAGTATAGTTTGAGTACGAAGATTACGCAATATAGATCATTTTCAAGTTAGAACAGTTCACACAGAAGGGTTAGACACATTAGAACAGTTCGCACAGAAGGGTTAGACACGTTAGAATAGTTTATTCAAGGGTTAGGCCGCTCAGCATGCAGAGTCGAGTGGCCACGCTTATTTATTTTTCGTATTTTTTTTCCGTATGATAATTTGCCGACATCAGCACCGTTTTTAGCCCATTATTGTTTTGAGCCCTTCTAATTTTTTTTATTTAAATATTTAGAGTGAGAATCTAGACAAACCGTTGCAATTGCTTACGATAGTGACGCGAGTTTCTTTCGGAAACCGTGCTGGCGATTGTGATATGACGTATCGTCCCACTTGTTATTTGTTTTAAAATTGTTCGGGTAAAACCTGTGTTTACTATTAGGTAGGTTAGAACTCACAGTCTAAGTAAGTTTGTTGTAAATTTCTGTTTTGAATTTGGGCGCACCTATTTATATTTATATATATATTTAATGATTAAGTTTGGGTTTTAAACACACTATTTAACCTCACTATATATTTATAAAATAGTTGTCTCTAAAAAGCCTTGACAAAACAGAGTCGTCATGTGCCCGTAAATATCTACTCTATGGGATCGCGCTCCTTTGATATGTCAGTGATAATATTTTCCTTAAAATGATCCTGTAAAACGTCGTAAGAAATGTGCACAGTTTTGCTTTAAAAGTATTATTATTTAGTTCATTTTGCATAGAGACGGTACGTAACGGGAGCACATAATCTACTATTAAAATAGTTCGGATTTCTTTTGAGCTATCAATTCCAATTTAGTATAAAATGGGGTAGTAAGCACGTCTTACCTTGTTTACTACAATGGCCAAGCTCACCTGCTCACCATATGACGCCGTTTCCTCGCATACGGAGTATCACCTCGCTACCACAGTCGCTCCTCTGCGACGGCGATTTTGTCCTCATGGGAGACCGTTAATTGCTGAACCCGACCGAAATTATTGGTGGCTTTTGGCTTTTTAAAGTTGTGGTCACGATGAAAGCAAAGAGGAATTCCGTGCCTGTACCTCGTTCGGCTGATAAGCGTCCGATGGAGATGGTCAATGAGTTAACACCCGTCAGTGTCAAGAAGCAATTTGAGTTGCGTACTCTTAAATCTACAAAGAGACCGACAGCATCGCTACACGCCATGGGCGTGCCGCAAAGCAAATGTGCTCACTGGAGGTAAACTTGCTAACATAGTCTTCGGTAATGAGATCTTCTTTTCTATCGAACAAACGGCAAAGAGACAAAACGACCGTATTTGGCTCAAAAACAATTAGGGCCATAATAAGGCTGACCAATTAACCATCACTGGGACCCAGGGGGCGGAGTCTGTTATGGCTTGGGCCGAGACAACTGGCTCGGGTCGAACTGCCCTCGTATTTATTTCGCATGAATTGAAACTAAATCCCTTCCTGTATGGCCAGTTGGACTATTGTATAAAGCCTTGAGCGTGACTTTATTTTGGCAACAAGATGGGTACGTCTTAGAGCAGAGCAAATTCAACCGCGTCAACGTGCCAAAATACATTTGTTTAGGGCAATCGTCATAGCCATGCTCGCATGACCGCAACCCTATCGATTTTTCCATTTGGAGTATTTTAAGGCCGAGGCGTGTTGCAAAAAGTACACTACCTCGAAAGGTCTTAGCTTAGTTATCCAAGCAGAGCGAGTCAGAGAAGATTCTGGAGTCTGATGTTTCAGGCGTTTCAAGCTTAGGTCGTCAAGTTGCGCAAGCCTATAAAGACGACAGGCGGACATATCGAGACTTGATGAGCTACTTGCTTCTAAGCGACTCTCGACACCGTCTGTTAGCCATCAGTAGTAGACAGCATAATGCTATATGCCGCAACCTTGTGGCAGCGCACGACTACCAGAGTTAAAACACGTCGCCTTCTCGACAAGATCCAACGACCTCGGAAGGCGCTCAACATCTCAAGAGCATGTCGCATGGCTTCCACAGCAGCCATACAAGTCCACCCTAGACAGATTCCCTGAAATCTAAAAGTAAAATAATTGGCTTCATGAAGCTCCTTAATTAAAGTCTGGACGGAGAGAATACTAATCAACAATGCATATACCCTAAGCAAATGAAACTAGCAATAGGAAGCAATTCTGCCGAGTCACCTAGGTACTGGACAAAGTCAGTATTCCCTGATTTCAAAAATGATGCAGCCTTAAGCACTGCTCGCTTATCTATCCACTCGTGCAACTGTTAACGGGCCGCAATGGCTGCTTTGAGCAATAACTACACCGCATTAGTATAGCTGACTACCCTTTATTCCGTATGTGCAACTCAGGAGAGGCCGACGATGCAAGGCACTGCTAGAAACGCTGCAAAAACTTGACACTAGAAAGCTCCCTGACATTGCAAACTCTTGTAGACGTGCTTTGCAAATATTGTGAATCTGGTTTATATTGAGAAGATTCGCAGAATTTGAAGCGACATAATCGCCGCAGAAAGTCAAGCTACCTCAGTGGCAAGATAAAGTAGCCAGGTGGTGTAATCTCGAGAAGACAGCACTGCCCGACAAAGGGCCAAGCGAACAAGAATTTAGTGGGATTGTGTGTCCCATACTACCGTGGTTTTAACAACAACGCCCGCTGTGCATCATACATTTTACCAGTTAATCTCCATTTAAAAACAAACACACACATATATATATATTCATTTTTTATTTAATGTTATAGTTATATATATATATATATATATTATATATATATATATATATATATATATATATATCTAATTTTCCAATGTGCTTTTGTTCCACCCAAGTCTTGGGTGGTGTGAAAGGTTAGTTCTCTCTCGGGCCTATTTAACTAATCTTTGATGTTTCCGGAGACTGGCAGCTGGAGCACCCTTCTCCAGGCCGTCTCACCCCTCCTGCCATAAAGCGACGCTCCGTTGCTGGTTTCTTTCGGCTTGAGTGTCAGGTCTTCCCACAGGCGGCGGCCCTCTTTCGCCTTCCGATCCCAGGGAACAGTTCCGGCGACTAGAAGCATCGCCGCTGTGCTCACCGTCCTGTACACCATGATCACGCTGAGGGCTCCAACCCGCTGGGCCCGGCACAGGCGGCTTCGATTCGTCGCAGTTGTTAGAGTCTTAGCAGGCCAAGCGGGAGCCCCGTATAGGGCTACTGACTCGGCCACAGACATAATGATGTCGCACGGAGCCAGGTCTGTCAAATAGGAAAGTTTTTCAACTTTCTTAAAATGTTGTGGTAGTATTCCTTATTGACGGTTATTATCCAAATTCGTGGAAGAATATTCCCTTGTAGTCGAAAAAACAGTCAAACCTTAGTGTTCAATCTGCTCTGTCTTCAACTTTCTTTGAAAGCACCACTTTTATTTAGCTTTGATCCCGATGTCGTAACCACATAGCCACGACTCGTCTCCTGTAGTCACTCTCTGAAGTAATCCAGTGTGTTCGGCTATCGCATAAAAGTTCAATTCGGACATTTCTTGGCGGGCGTTCGTTTGCTAGAAATTCAACATTTTTGAAACGAACTTATGTGCCAGTCTTTTGGCGCATGATATATCGGTCAAGACTGTTACATTGATCCATAGGATATCTCCAGTGCCTCAGCTATCTCCTTGATAGTAATTCGGCAATTGAGTACGATGATACGAACCTTTCAACGCAGTTTCAGTATTGACGTCTAAAGCCTTGCCGAATAGAGGGTCATCTTTGGTCTCTTCACGTCCGTCGCGAACTCGACGGTACTGCGTGTATAAATCTATTTTCGGGACACTGATCGATCACCATAAGCAGTTCGTAACTTTTCACTACTTTAGAACATATGATGTGGTTTGTAAGAACAGAAGTTAATGCAGATTCATTGTTTCTCAATTTTTGGTTCCCTAAAAATTGCCGAACTTTGTCCGCCTCACTTTTTCAAAGAAAACTTAAACTATAAACGTCGCCACTAATTAGCGCGAACTGGCCCTTATGTAGCTGACGAATGGCACATCTAAGTGAAACAAATCGGAAGATCTTGGTGGCTTTAGTCTGGCAACAATATTCAAAGCACTAGAACATGCCGATCGGCCCTCGTATATGTGGTCCCGTAGCGCGGTAGATGCCCGTACTAATAATCCAGGTCACTCCCGGTTTCCTGGACGGGGGACTACAGGACACACCCCACATACGTCTCGCAGCAGAAAAAAGGCTACTAATGTCTCGCACAAGATAGCCCGGTTGATGCCAAACAACTATGGCCCACGGGAGTCAAGAAGGCGCCTTATTATGTCAGTGGCTAAAGTTATAGTTTTATTTGCAACCCCGGTGTGGCCGTCAGACGACGCTACGCAAAGCCCAAAGAGTGGCTGCTCTGCGGACCCCAATGGCTTATAGAACAATCAGCACAGCGGCCGTTCTTGTTCTGGCCAGTACAGTCCCCTAGGACTTGAAAGCAAATGAGCGACGCCGCTTGTGGGAAGACCCGCGAAAGGAGAGAGCGGAGGAAAGAAATATAACCCTCGACATTTGGTAGATCGAATAGAACTCCATTCAGGACGGAGCGCCCGGATTTCGGTACAGGGGTAAGAACTCTAATTGCAGATATCTAACACAGTGATTTCCAGTCATACTTGTTCAGATTGTGACAACCTCATCTTCATTTTGCAGGTACTGCCAAAGTAAAACCGACAACACGCCTGAACATACACTTAATTTTGTGATGCCCAGAATGGGCCTCTCAGCGTGCGGATCTACCTAGGACCAGCAACGGTACCCTTAGAACGTTTATATAGGTTATAATTAAGTATAATTAAGTCGTTTTTACATAACATCATCCCGTCAGGCATTCCAGGATAACTAAGTTCTTATCCACTCTTCCTCTTTGATCGTTTGAAGTTATGCTTGTGCAGTCAGTTCCTGATTGAATGCGGGGATTGCGACATGGCTAGTTTTAGTGAGTTACAGCCCCACACTACCAGCCCACACTTGCAGACGAGTCCCCTGCGGTGGTGTCCACGTGTGCGTACCGCATTTTCCCGGTCATTGAAATTTTTTTAATCACTTCCTATGAGCGGAGGCGAGACAAGGAAGCATGGACAATCAATAATAAAGAAATAAACTAATAGAAATCGGTCAACGGGGAAATGGCTGCGCCCAACAGGACCAAAGGCGCGTTTGCCAAGACCGCTAGCGAAAAAACATACATAAGGACCTGCATGAAAATGTGCATTGGAAACCGACTAAGTACATTTTTACAGATATTTGCTTTATTTGGTTCATGAACAGCTTTCACAAGGCAGAAACTAAATTAAATCCGTGTATTGCATATCTGCACAATTATGTGTGCGTTTCTTTTGCTCTCTTACAACCCTCCATAAGTCTATTTTTTATTTACTCATAACGGGGCGTAACCTATTTTTTATAATATTTTTAATACTGTTTTACTTATTGTGTTTTTATTTGTATTACTTATTTTGTTATTGTTTTTATTACACTATTAGTAAAGCATACCACTTATCACTCAGATTCAGCAGCCAAAAGCTGAAGGTATTATCGTAATTCAGAGAATTGGCTACACGCAAGGAAAGTCATTCAGAATTTGACCCTACTGGTATAAATCATAGCGTTGTTACTTATCGCGGCAGCGATTTTTTTTTTTTGGGAGGTTTCGGGAATGCATGATGCACATGCGCCACTAGCAGCCTGCGTGACTAGTGTGAGACTCGCAAACCCACTAAACCCGGATTCCTCTCCACCCCCCCAGGCTCGGTATTACTTTGACATTACATCGAAGCCGTGGGAGAGGCGTCTCTGCCGTTCTCCTTCAATCAGCTCTATCCCTGACTATCATCCCGCATGTCTACCTGCGGTTGGATAGGGGGATGCCATTTTGTAATCCGTCCTGTGAAAGTGCGTCGAGACCATGAGGGCCTGGCTGCTCCCCACCCCCTCCCCCCCCCCTCCCTCGGCTCCTCGTCTCGACCACTCTCCCGAGAGACCCGCTCAAACCTCTCCCGCCTGGCCATTTCCTTGGCTGTCTTGAGTGTCAAAACAGCGACGAACAAGTTCGTCGCCTCCCTCCATGCCTCCGCCGAAGTCATCATATGGGAGACCACCTCCTTGATGGGTCGGCCTCTCACAGCGGTTGGTGCTGCATCCCGTGCTTCCCTGAGAGCATCACACCGCAGAACAGTATGCTCTACGTTGTCCGTTTCTCCAGAGTCGCACCGTACGCAGATATCGCTGATGGCCTTCTTGATCCTTGACTTGGTAGCTCTGGAACTGGCCGTGTCCGGTCAGAACCTGAGTCGTCCAGTAGGAAAGCTCCCCGTGTCGGCGGTCATACCATACCCTGAGGTCCGGTATCAGACTCTTGGTCCAGCTCCCTGTGGTCACACCGGGTCATGTCCCCCCAGACTGGGGCTGCGTATAGCGCCGTTGATTCGGCCACCGAGGCCAGGAGCCTTCTTTTCACCTCAGCCACCCCACCGACCCTAGGCATGATCCGCGCCAAGTTCAGGGAGACCCTTTGGGCCTTTTCGGCCACGTACTTAACGTGTGCCGATCCGGTCAGTCCAGTGTCTAGCATGACCCCAAGGTACTTTACCTTCTTTCTGATTTCTATCGGGTGGCCCGCCATCACGAGGTTAATGCCGGTCGTTCTCTTTCTGCCTGTTAGGTACATCGCCTCCGTCTTGTCGGGTGCCAGCTACCAATATCGGGCGGCAGCGATATTGGTAGCCCATATATATCGGCAGCCCAACGGTCTTGTCAAATAGCATAAGAAATAAACGTAATGATTATTTTATGATTGCTTGTGCGCATCAGCGCACAAGCATTGTAATGCATGTTGTCCGGCATGTCGTATTAATACCTGCACCAGCAGACCGTATCAGCCTAGAGTGAAAGAAATATGCAAATAAATATCGCGTTTGGTCTGCAGTTATTGTGCGTCATGCTGGCGTTTTCAATAGACATCGTAGTCTTGTTGCTAGAGAGGCCACTGAGACTCCTTAAAATCGGATGCCAAGCTGTTATGATGAGAGACAATCGCGCAATTTCTCTCATATGGACAGTATCACTTTTAAACTCTGCTTCTTGCCGCAGCTTATATCTATTCATTTTGGGGCTAGAATAAATTGTAGATAATCTATTCTAGCCTAGTCTAATATTACAGGTACATAGTGCATGGTATACACCAAGTACATAGTGCATGGTTATCACTACCTGGTATGTTCAAACGCGACGTTTCACGAGGAGTACGAGTTGTGCACCTGCCGGTTCGGCCAGCAGAGGTTTTGCCAAGTACCATGCAGTGGAGTGCACAGCGCTGGACCGAAAATCGTTGCAGTACTTCTCTCTGTCGGAAGCGTGAAGAAGATAGAGCCTCATGAAGATACACTTTTCAAATGTATATTATACTCAATTTGAGTGAAATAAACATACTTGTAAAAAAATATTACAGAGAATAAGGCTAGAGCAAAGGCTCGAGGTCCGGTGAGTACGGAGTAGCAAACTTCGCATTGCAGCCGTGTACTGGTATCACGAGGCACTCTCGCTACGCGCGGCCTAGCGTTTAAACGTTGAAAGATAATGCCTCTCCTTGTGAGAAGATTAGTTTACTTCTCGCGCAGCGCAGCCTCCACTCCTTAAATTTAAGCGAAGCAGAATTCCTCCGTGACAGCCTCGTTGTCGGTTGTAAGAATTAAAATGGTTTTTGACCCAGTTTTTAGTCACATGTGATAATCCAATCTAAAAACATATTACAACTACAACTTTGCAGGAGCGAAGGAAAAGCAAGTAGGCAAAGGCACAACTGTTTGCACCGTATCAGTTAGAAGAACCCAACGTTCAAGTCTTGTAGATTTTATCTATTTAGTGTAAATGCGCTCATACGGTGTAATCTGATACATCTAAGTATTTAACGGCCATGGCACTGCTAACCGGATTTTCGTCAATTATATATTCATCTCGGTGGTTGTAGAGCGTGGAGCGTGTTCACTAGTGATGGGTACATTTGAGATCAAAATATCCTAACCGATTTTTTTTACTGTACGAATCACGTCACAGCTAGACGCCTGAAAGCAGTACAATTTTCGGCAGTCGTAATTGCCTCGGTGTCTCCGAGGTGAAGTGTAGATAGTAAAATAGCATGTGTTTGCTTCTGACATAGGCTCATTCCGAACACGCACAATCTTCAAATCGAATCGCTTTCGGCGTGGTCCGGTTGGATTAGTAACAAAAACATCAGACACGTAAAGATAACGCCTTAAGGCTCTAAAAGAACAGGCGCATACCTGCGTTGCAAAAGACATGATTAACGTGGAGGCAGAGCGGCCCGCTGCTTTCGGTCCCAGATTTCCATTAACGGGCAGATTTTTCGAGGACACGACAAACTGGGCATAATATGCGCGTGCGTATGGGACTTTCTCATCGCCATCATCGTCGTTCTATCGAACGTGGTGTGCTCTCTTATATTATGGTAGCTATGTTTCTTATCCCGACGTGCTGCTGCTGCTGCTGTTGCTGCATTCGAGACCCCGAGTGGCCTTGACGGCAAGCGACGTGATCTTGCAAGAAATAAGGCTCCCGCTAGTGCATCCTGTCTGTTGATAGATTACTTGCGCAGCAGAAAAACGGCATCCCGTCGCACCGTTTATAGGCAGAGTAAACGTCGCAATTGGCGATATTAATCGCCGCGTCTTCCCGCCGGGCACAAACGGAGGCATACGCGCAGGTGTCTTGCGCGTAATTTCAAAGTTGTCTCTTACGTACGGCGATACCATGCAAGCGCCTGCAGCAGCTTAGCCCTGAAGTAAGTGAGCTCAGAGGGTCTCATGGTCCACGTCTCTACAGAGACGTTATAACGTTGATTGATCGTTAATTGCTTTTCTGTTAAATCGAGTGCTCTCTCCATATATACATATATATATATATATAAACACTAGTGGGTGTGCCACCAGTAACAATTTTCCGACTTAGGGCAGTGTCGTTCATTCGTATCGGCGCCTGTTGTTGTTATATGTCGGAAGCGACGGGCGTTAATCTTAGAACACCTATTAAGTTGGTGTATCTTTGCATTTTTCCGTCGACAAGTTCAGTTGAATGATCACCTGTTACATGTCTTCGGGCATCACCTAGTCTAGGAGTTTAAATATGGTTGGCCACCTTTGCGAGAGTTAGTCTCGAAATTGCCGCATAGCAGCGCGGACCACGGATGACTATACGTAGACTGTACGAGTCCTAACGTGAATTCTGGTGATGATCTATCTATATCATCCCGTTAATCACTTATATTATTAACGGGATGTTGAGTAGTCAGGCAGCGGCTAAAGACTGCGGTCACATTATGGTCGCTGCGTTTGTTGTTCCTATATTGGGTTCCGATATGATATAGTGCGGCGGAACCTGCTAAGCTGTTATCGTATCTAGACATAGCCCTCATTGTCATTCTTTGCGTCCTTATGAGTCGATCACAACGCATAGATAAATATGTACGTTCGGCGTTGATTACGAAGCATGTTAAGGATTAATATTATTATTTATTTTTTTTAGATACGCTTATTATTATTCGAGTGATATTAGAGTGATAATGTTGGGTCGCTCAGTACATTGCAAGGTGTATTTAGGTTAACTAAAGAGGCGGCAGGGCATCTGCGTACTCAAAAGGGCATGTGCTAACCCTCTCGGAGTCGATGAGTTCATCATTAGCTGACCATACGTTTTAACGCTCGCTACGTAATCCATTCCTGTTATCGGCACGATGGATGCACAATGTTACACAACACTCACAAAATAATTTAGTCACAGGTGCAACCAAACAATCCTCAGCAGGAGTAACGGAAGTTCTTACTTTCGACTAGTTCCGTGGCTGCTGCTATCATACTAGTCATGGAAACAAAACTCATCTGACCGCGAAGCAACCTGGATGGCGGTTATGCTACAATCTATACCTTCCAATGTTGTTTCTATTTATATTCGTGTTTAATTCTCACAGCTGTGACAAGTAAACGTTTTTTACTGTTAACTTTGAATTTCCTGTTAGCCCATCGCGTCAGCATAGTAAAAGCAGCGTTCCCTTAACAAACAGCCAACTATGTGGCTTAGAAACTTCTTCGCTTTGCATTGGTCGTCCGATATTATTCTCTCAAATGTTCTCCGTACGTATGACAATATCCCTCAAAAACTTTGCGGTGTCTACACTTATACCACTAGACACAGTGTCTCCAGTGCAATGGGCACCAAGCGGTAGCCTATTATTACTGCTCGATACGGTCGAGAAAAAGCTGTTCGAGTGAGAGCCTCTGATATCCACTTAGGTATTGCTTATCGCCAGATGGCACGACATCGAGCCTGTTCAATGTGTGAATCTATACAATAGAGGTTTCTCTTGGGCGCCATGGTCGCTTCGTTCTCGCTTCGATCCCCTCTCGGTCAGTCACAGGCAAAATCTGAGCCAGGCCAAATATCGGGGGGTCCATTTGTTGTTGCCATTTGCGCCATTCCCGAAGGCGGGGGTGTTTCCGTTAGCCCGGTGATGCCCCATCGTATCTCTGACTGGCCAGACGGTGCGGGCTTGGGCTTCTTCCCGCTCTCTAGGCAAGGGTCCATTACCAAACGTTACAACGGCGCGATACGCTAAGTTTTCAGGGGTGCAGTGTTAATCTCGTTTTTGAAGTCCTTCTTATCGTTTGTTGGATGGTCGAAAACCACTCGTTGCTGGCTACCTAGCCCTCGAAGGAGGGACCTCGATGATCCGTTTCATTTCACAGTGTCGTTCCACTAGGTTGGGTTTGTGCGTTTAAAGAATCGATCCTGAATTCACTCTTTGCCGAGGCAGAGTTTCACCATCGTCTAAACGCGACCACCAAGGGTGCTACTAGGCTTAAGTGATGTCATAAAAGCTATGTGGCGGCGTGGCCTAGCGGACTAGTACTTTGGTCATGGTTGTCATCTACAGGCGGTTCGATTTTTGTTGTTGATTGCCCATTTTCTTTTCGATGCTCATTCAGCAAAGATGATAAACCATACCGCTGAGAGTCATTGACCGTTCTGCCGCAAGGACTGCTGAAAAACCCTAAATATCTTAATATGTTGTTAAATAGCTGCAGCGTTATGCGCCCCTGATATAAAATGGTGATATGTGCACGCACACTTATCAAGCGAATAAACCAGTCAATCAATCAATCAATATATCCGGCCCCCGGTGCATTAAATATATGACTCTGGATGGGTTCCAATTCCGTAGGGGACGGAAGATGGTCTAGAATTAAAAACAACCTACAATAAAAATGCTTTTTGATTCTAGGTTATAAAAAATCTTGCAGGTTTTTATCAATCTTAAAAAGCCCTCGAACTGAAGTGAGTATCGTTCCTACCGCGGCACGCAGTATTTACGACTCATCATATTGTACACGAAACATACAAAACAAGCATGCTATATATTATGCAAGTGCATATTTCAAAGCGTCGGCATAACATCGCATATTTCTGTTCATCGTCTAACATGCGTGCCTAAAGTTGTACAAGTTAAACTTTAGAGAGAATAAAGAAATATATTTATTCTAATTTCGGATTCGCCTTTGAAAAGCGTTGCAGCTTTGCTGTTTGTCGGCACCGCTGCACCACACTTACAACAAGCAAATTTTGCATTTCTTTTTTCCATATCATGCACAGCACGCCGCACCGACACTCTTGCGACAACAAATATAATATTTAAATTTAGATTTTTACGTTGGGAACACAAACTAATCTGAAGATGCTAAGCCAGGCGATTAAAGGGGTGGCCAAAAAAGTGGGTCTGTCCTTCTGTCAAAAAGTACTTCACAGTATCCGCGTGACGTGAGTAGTAGTCGATGAAGAAAATGCATTACAGAATTCCGTTTAATTGCGCCGGGCGCAAACATTAACAGGTTCGTCTAAGTAAAACATGATCTGCATTGCCCCGAGGTTTATTACTAACTGTTGCCGTCATTAGCCCATATCTATTGCGTCGTGCAGCTGCACGAAAAACAGAAGTCCGAAAGGAAGAGGGAGAAATTCAGGGGGTATATGTTGGCTTGAAAGAAGACGCTGAGGTGGGCTTGGGGTGTAGACATGGAGGAGGATAAGGACTGGTTGATTTTGGTGAGGTTTTCCTGGCGGCTGGATTTGACTTGCGACCAAATGGCAGAGTTTTAGTATGCCTCACATATTGGCTCACTGCAATCCCCTTCACACGCCGCTCCCAGGAGAGGGCTATGTCCCTCGCAAGGGTATTGTTCGCGGGCGCGTTTACCGTTATCTTATCGTGGACGACATCTGTCGACAAGCGTCTGCTGTCGTCGGCAGAACACGACGAAATGGCAAGTGTTCGCATTATTATCCCCTTTTCCCCGTGAACGGATGCCACCGATGTTTTCCTATCTAGCTGCACGTTTATTTGTGTGCGTGTATATGTTTGCTAACTCGATGCATTTGTCTGTATGGCGGGAAGTGGAGCAATACTTGATCCTCGAAAAGGCATGCTTGTGGTAATAGCAGTAACAGACAAGTGCCTTATCTGTTCCGCTCTAGTTGAACAACTTTGAAAACGCACGAAAAAGTGCAGACAGCCGGGATCCCAGGCGGCTCAAACGGAAACTGTGAGGGTAATTGCGCTATGCATTGGTCCGTGAAAAAAAGGGCCTCTAAGCATATATATCTATATATATATATTCGAACCTCTGGAACGATTTAATTATTTTCGTCAACACCATTCCGCCAACGCCGTTTTAGCGTATTCTGGAGGCAACCAAATTATTGTCAGAGAAGCGGCACGGTACCAGACGAGAATGGTCGCCTCTGGCAGCATGTGCTGTATTATTAAACAAGATGTATCTTACGCTTTGAACAAGAGGGCACATTCTTTGTCATTCCAAAGTGCTAACATAGCAAAGTTATATAAATAAAATATACCTATATATATATTTATTATTAATTTATTAACACCCGGGCTGGGTAAGTGTGTTTATGTTACATCACAGTTTTCCACACAACAATCGATCTAGCGTTTTGCCAGTTCTGCTATGGACCGAACCGCCGGACAAACCGCGGCGTGGTATTTATCACATTTACTCCAGCATTCTTTGCATCGACATTCGTCTTGTGGTTCATGGAAGCCCTCCTTGTTGCATAGAACGTAATGAAATCCGTGGGCTGCAAATGCCGTTGTTAAATGGCGATCTTTCCCCCCGCTAGCTCTCCACCCAGTGCTTCTCATTGCTGCTGTCCCATAAATTCCTATGTCTACCTCGCTAATTTTGGTTCGCCAATTTCGCATATAAGCGTCAAAGGCGCACGTCTTCTTCAGATTCCATCGTTTTGTAGCTCCTCTGTCAGCAGTAGGCCACCTTCCAACACGTGGACCACCCTATTTCTGCATGTATTTGAAAGCGCAAAAACCCTCTTTAGAAAGAAAAACCTTACCCCATCGATTAAACGCAATTCGTCTACTCCCACCTTATCCCATATTAGTGAAATGCCATATGTGGCGATGGGCGCTATCTGTATCCTAAAAAGGGCTACTGCTGCATCGACCGAGAGCTTATGTGGACATTTAATTGCCGCGGCTGCGATAGTGGCCTTCCTAACCCTCTCCTGGATGTGTGATCGAAAACTACTGCCCCTTGTTGTTAAGGTGAGCCCTAGGTATGTGAATTTATTTAAAAATTCCTTTCCCCTGATTTGAAGTACGTCATCCCTGGCCAGACGGCCGCCCCTTCGGCCCATGTGATCCATGAATGTAACTAGCCGATCCATTGCTTGCTTCACTCTGAAAAGGCTACAACTAAAGATTACTACATCATCCAGCCCGTCCTTATCCGTTCGGGGAGCCCACCCAGAAGAACGGAAAACAGTAGTGGACTCAGTCCATCGCCCTGCGCGACACCTGTGGTTTGAATTACCTCCCCCGCAATGCCAACCCCGTTGTCAATCAGCACCGTGTTTTGTTTTAAGATGCTGATGAGCAACCTCAGCATTGCTCCCGGCACTCCCATTTTAGCTAGCTCTTTAACTATCTTATCCCTTGGCGCTATGTCAAACGCCGCTTTTAAATCTACGAACACAGCATATAGGCAATTCTTCGGCCTGGACAGAGTATCCCAGATTGCTCCGAGCAGCCCTTCAATTGCTGAGTGAGTTGACCTTCCCTTCCTAAATCCATGCTGTTCCTCTGGTATTACTCCCCTTTCCTCTAAGAAAGACTCCAATCTCCTAGCTATTATTCCTGAAAATAAATTGTATGGGCAGCTCTTTATTGCTATTCCCCTCCAAGCCTCTGGTTCCGTTTCTATACCCTTTCCTTTGGGAATGACAATTAAAGTCGCTTCCCTCCAGGCCTGTGGAATTTCCCCAGTGTTTAAGCATTCATTGAATAGAGCTTGCCAGCATGGCGCGAGAACTAAGGTATCTTTCATGTGTTCATTCCTTATCAAATCATTTCCGCGCGTTTTCCCCCGTGGTGCTCTGTCGATTGTTTCCATTACTTCCCTAAGAGTGATTGCCCTCACTATCCAAAGTCTAGCTTCCTCTGTCGTTTGATCCCAGGGGCCTTCATATTCTACCACCGTTTTCGGGGTTGTATCCGACTCGGCCAGAACCTTCCCAAAATGTTCGACTAGCCTGCCCGTCTCTACTGAACATTGCCTCCTCCCCTTTCGCCTCAGCCATGTATATGGCCGTACTTCAGCCTCCCTTATTGCTACCCATTCTTTCTTTTCCCAGTACCTTTGCTTTTCTTCTTTATAAGATGCCTTAACCAACCGTTTAACCAACGAGGCCAACGGCCGCATAACCGGAACGATTTTTACGTATTCCCGCGTCAACCTATTGGCCTGCTTGGCCATCCTACACCGCTCACTAAACCAAGGTCTTTCGCTTCTCTTCTGCACCGGTAGTATTGCAGAATTTAATAACCCTACCAGGCTGCGTTCGTAGCAATCTATGTGTATCGCCTCTGGCACCGGAAATACTTTGTTAAGCCCCTGTAATAGAGTATTACCGTTAAGTCTTCTTCCTGAGCTTCCCCCCTTCCCCGTTCTTGATCAGTCGCCTTAATTTTCACCCAGAAGCCCATCGGTATATGCTTTCTAAGTCCCGCCCCTTCCTGTAATGGATGGTTTTCCCCTGCAAACGTTATGTCCCTTCTATCCATATATGTTGCAAATAGGTCAATGACTGACGAACCAGAGTGGCATTCATATGTAAACACATTCGCGCAGTTGACTACCCAGCAGCCGATTTCATCCAGTACGTCTAGCAAGGTTACCGTTCTTTCCGAATCAATTCTGTCTAATCTCGCATTAAAGTCCCCTCCTATAATTATTGGAGCCTTTCTCGGTAACGCTTCTATACCTATATATATATACATATATAGATATGGTCTATCGTACACGTATGTACTTATATTAAGATTTAGTAGAACTCAGCAAGAAGATAGTTTTTCCCAATGAAAGGAGAGGACAGAAACTAAGCGTTTAGGAGTGTAAATGAAGTTTATAAAAGTAGTTATACTCTCGTTTGGTTCCTACATAGTTGTGCACAACCTACGTTTGCGGGAGAAGGCATGGAGATACCGATCATACCGACGTGTTCGGTGAAAAATTACAAATTAGTCAAATTCCGAGCTTTCATGTTTAAAACCGTTAAATCTTGAAAGATGTTTCCGTCCTCTCCATCCATTAGAAGACAAAAATTTTGCCAAGTTCTACCAAACATCAAAATAAGCTTAACGTTCTAATGCGCCACGTTTATTTGCTGAAGCAGGTCAAAATGCTAGCAAGTATACATGCCTTCAATTTGGATATGGCTGTCGAAAAAATGCTTAGTTACTCGATAAATACGTTACGCAGCACCATCACTTTAGTACACAAATTGCTAATTGACCGAGAATAGTCATTTGTTGGACTTACTGTCAAACCTTTACGGTCCTGGACGTAAACACTTCAACGTAAAACATAACAACGTATCTACTTTTTAGGATTTTCCTTTATCCGGCTATTCGCCATTCGCTAGCTCGCGGTACGTGTCATTCATCATGCGGAATTTTCCGCTGAACACGCCGATCGGTTCCTTCATGCGCTGACTGGATCTCCCGCAAATCTCGATTTTGCACAATTATGTACGGGAAAAAAGACAGAAAACTACTTTTATAAATTTCATCCTCACTCCTAAACAAGACGTTTCCGCACCTTCCTTCTATTAGGAATAATTATTTTCGTGCCGTTGTTTACCAAACCGTAAAATAAGTACATACGGTTATCATAGACCCTGTATAAATACAGTATATATAATGTTCGTTAAAGGTTACTCATAAGTGCTCAAAGTGGTCCTGGAACTCCTTGCCAGATCGTATTCCTCGTGAAATCAGGTGGCGTTTGAACATACTAGCTGGTGATGATAACCATACACTATATATAGACTACACTAGCTTTATACGTGGCGACTGTCACATGCAGGACCATACCAAAGGTGCAAGCCATTGCATACATCCGACCCCTGAAATAAACCAATCGTAGGGTGCTACGTACGCGGCATATTCAGCCTTAGTCGGAATGTTTCAGTAGTTGAAGGACAGTCTGAGATTAGATACACAAAACGGGGGTTTGTTCGCATCAACAACAACGCACTCGCTTCATATACAATGAAAAACACCTCTGAAACTGATTGAAACTCGCTAGAGTGAGGTGGGTCGTTACGCCAAGGTTCAACCGCGGAACAATGTTAGGCACGAAAAGCCTCAAGGTTGTCTGTCATTTAACTCTTCTCTTAACGTCTGCTCGCCTGTTTCTACTGCTCCTTCCGGGGAAATCTCTTTCGTTGTTGCTGCCTCGGTGATGTTTTCTCCGCCTTCTCCGCTGCCTGCCAGCCATGCTTTCATGCTCGCGTTGTCCGTGTTTCGCCGCTATTCTCCACACGAATTTCACTCTCGCTTAGTGCAGAGTTTAAGCTGTGAATGTAAGGAGTGCAGCTAACTGTTTTCTAGTTTTATTCTGTCGAGTATCGGGCTTGTGTCACCAAGAACAATCTAACGACGCATATTCAGGAGAGCACGGGGGGGGGGGGAGAATTCAAAACAAACTGCAGTCGTTTTACAGCATACCACAGCCTTAAATACTCCTACTAAACGCGATACTTAGTCTTTTCGATTTAATTATCATTACGTTAATGGCCTCACTTGTGGTGAAGTTGTCAGATGATCTGGCTAGCTTACAAGCACTGAATCCAATGCGGGCCATTTTTTTTGGAACTTGGTCAATAAGTTCAGCTTTTTAGTATCACTGGTCTAGTTTTTGATTAGTATATATATAAACATATATATGGTAAATATATACGCATATATTTGCCGTCAACATCGTCGGTGTATAATTATTCTTATTGTTACTGCTATCAATTAAAAAGCATATTAGTGCTTAGCCAAGGTCACAACAAATGGCTGAGCTGCAAAACGTCCGGCGTACATTCTTCCTGAAGCCAACAATTTTAGAGCAACTGCTCATAGCCTACGAACACCGCAATGTCGCAACGCCTTCTCTGTCCGTGAGAAGGAGAGAATTAATAAGTGAGTGATTTATATATATATATATATATATATATATATATACATATATATATATATAAACATAAGTATATACATATATATATGTATATGTATATATATATATATATATATATATATATATATATATATAAACATAAGTATATACATATACATATGTATATATATATATCCATTAAATCGACGGCGACAGCGATGAATAAGAGCAGCTAAAACGGCCGACAGAAACGCGCAGATTACTACGTCAAAGCAGTTATCATTCAGCCAGTCAGCGAGTTATGTTGAAAGTCAGTAGCGCCAAATGGCAGTAGCGCGCCTGACACGGTGGGTGGATTGCGGATGGAAAAAGGGTGGACTATTCAGAACACATGTATTCTCATTAATCATGACGCGTATGTAGCTAGTCATGTCGTTGTCGTCGCCGTCGTCTTCGGCGGTGGTACCTTGTCCGCGCGGGGCAGCGGCGGTGGTGTTGTGCCGACTGCGACACCGCCCGTGTCGACACGGGCGGTGCTATCGAGCCAACAATTAAGCACAGCCAAGTCCCGCAGCCATTGCGCTACAGACATGCACCTAACAACATGCGACAGCGTCGAGTTGAGCGTCGCTGCCGCTTCGTTGGTTTGCCGGTGATGAGTCCATGAGCTCGTTGTCCATTGGTGGAGGTGGTGGTGGTGCCTCTGTCTGCCTCTGCCCACCCCACTAATTCCCTTCGTAGACGCAAGAGGGAACGGACGGGGTGGCGGCGGGAACGACGACTGCAGAAGCGACAGGACATTAATTAACAGGGCACCGTTGTGGTCCTTCGTCCACCTCCACCTACCCAACCAGGGCAACTGATTCTGGGCAGCGTGACATGAACCGGGGAGGGGGGGGAGGGGTGCGACGGCCTGACAGCCGCTCACCGTACAGGAGCCGAGTTAGGCTCGCGCTGATAAGTGACGATTGTCAGCGAGAGGAGACCGCATCAGCCAGGCGGAGGTGGGAAACATCAGTAACCTTCAGAACAACAACGCCACCACTACCAATTGGCGCCACCCCCGTCATTGCCTTCCGCTCGACTACAACGAGGAACGTCGCCCTCGCCGACGACAACAACAACGACGACGACGATGGCTTGTTCGTGGCATGTTTGCATTTGCTGCCCGGCCGGTCAGGTCAGATCTTGCTTGGGGTGTTCTTGGTCCACAACGAGCATGATGAGACTTCTGATGGTGATGGCGGTGTTTCTCAAGCGAACGAACTGACCGCAGAGCCGAGTGTGGGCAGACACGAAAGAAAACGCGGCGACGACATGGTAACAACACCAATTGGGCGTCAGACTGAAAGACAGACTACCATACGCAGATTCGGCTGGCGTAGGGTTGGGGACAGGTAAAGTAACGTTTTAGCCGGGGACTTGCTAGACTTGGCCTGCGTGGTACGCAAAGGTGAACGAGGCTTTTGGTCGTGGGTTTGCTAGTTTCGGCCTGCATAGTAGGGACAGGTGAACTAGCGTTTTGGTCGGGGACTGTCTGGGCTCGGCGACCAGTGTAGTAAAGACCGGGAAAAAAAGGAATTCTTGCAATGAGTGTCGTCGTCGGCATTATCCTCGCCATCACCTTGATCGGTTGACCGATTGAACCGGGAATAAATAAAGGATCTTGGGGTTCCCTACATTTGACTGTTTGCACTGTCCGTCCGACGTATGGTTCCGTCCGACAATGCGCGACCGTCTTTCGTCGACCTCACTCGGAAGTCGCCGACAGGGATGCAGCAACGAACGCCAATTACTCGGGCAGCTTTTGGCCCCCCTAGCGAGTTCTCCCACTGCTGTATTCTTTTCCTTTTGGGGCTGACTTTCAGCCAAGATTCAACGTCCATGGGACTGCTTTGCGCATTGCTTCACAGACGGACCCCATAAATACAAATGTGCAACGGTGAGGCTCGAACCCGCGCACCTATGTGTCTCCTCCGGTCGCGAGGCGCAGACTTAAGCCACCACGCCACCGGGCTCGACCCACTGCTGTATCAGCAGAGCGAAAGTCAGGCAACAGCAGCAGCTGTAGCGAGCGTCATACAATATATATGCTGTATGTACCACGCGAGTGAAGCAAGAGCTGTTAGGTACCTGCGATTCGGTCTAGCCTACGCGCCAAGCCAGCGTGATGACTGAGCGTCTCTCTTAACAATTACCCGTCGTGTACTGTTTCTAGTCATTTGACGTTGGGTTTTTCATCCCGAATAAATCAGCTCGGCTGAAGACGGAACACGGAGAGAGAGAGAGAAGATCTTGGCAGAGGTACAAAGAAAGAGAAGATCTTGGCAAATGTTCAAGCACAACGTTCCGACTCCGTTTCGATGTGACAGCCGTTTTCAGCTATATTCATAGTTTGTGTGACTGGTAAAAGAAGCTAATCGTTTGTCGCGAAATATATATATATATATATATATATATATACATATACATATACATATATATACATTTTTTTAAAACGGAGATACATTTTCTAAACCCAGGCGACAATTGAAATAATTGTATAAACGCACATATTTGAAGTAATTATACAAGAAACTATACTATTCATTGTTTGCTAAAATAATACCATAAAACGTCATTACGTGATGCGTCTCTGCCAACAAAACGAAAAATCGTGGACGCCCTACCAGGTTCTTGGTGATACGTTTTGCGACCTTCACGTTTTGTTTCCGCTAGACTTTCCTGCTGACGTTCCTCTTGCCTCTGTTGTACTCGCCTTGATACACAGCAACACAATTGGCTATTGCCTGTACCCGGTCTATTCTATCGCGACAGATCGCCATTGGCCTCCCTCGCTACGTCCAACAGTCGGCGGGCGGAGTGAGAAGCGACAAGTTTTTGAGCTCGCTGCGGGAGGTCCGGCAAAATCCGAGATGAAGCCGACGGGGTTGTTTGCCGATGATGAACCCGCCTGTTGCCAATATTGGGACATCGATGCAGGGTTAGCGTTATTGCTTTTGATGTTGTTATTGTGCTTGTTGTTGTTGTTGTTGTTGCTATTGTCGTTCTTGTTGCTGTTGTTGCTATTGTCGTTCTTGTTGCTGTTGTTGTTAGGAAAGAACCTATTCGGTCACTCACCGAGTTGTCTCGGCGTCCTTCCATGGGAATGCACTGCAGCGATGCAATGCTCTCCCCCCCCCCCCCCGCCCGGCCATGACCCGAAGGGGACCAGCTATCACAGACAATTCGACGACGTTTGATGTTCCCGTTTGAACTGCATCACCACCAGTAGCGGACTTGCTTATCTCCGTTCGACAATCGATGAACACTTCTTATGTTCTGGCAGAAAACGAATAGGGGAGGCTTGGCTGGGCAAGAAAGAGGGCCGACGGGTAAAATATGGTGAAAAAGACGGGTGAAAGCAGGAGAGCATTGGATAAACACAGCCAGAGACAGAGATCAAAAGAAAGAAAAAGAGAGACAGAGAGCGAAAGAGAAAACGAGAGAGAGGTAAAGATACCGAGATATGGGCAGAGAATGCTGCTTAGTAGTTTAGGCGCCGTGTTCGTTTTTAGAGCGTGATCGATTGTGCTTCCCTTGTTTCTTCTATTCATCAAATGGATCACTTTCCTGCCGCTCCAACGCCGACGACGACGACCACCGCTACTCTACCGCTACTATTACTTCATCTGCTACTACTTTTACAACAACAACAGTAACAACAGCAACAGCAACAACAACAACTAAAATGGCAGCCCCTGCTCTAGTAGCTGAGCTGTAGTGCAACCAGCCGGGTCCTGGTCGCGGATGGGGGGGCGAGGTGGCGGATTGACAGCGCCCGGTGGTAGCGGCGCAGAATCTCCAGGGGGCGAACTGTTATTTGTTCCCGATGTCGTCGGCGTCGTCCTCTTTCCGAGCGGCCGCTGACGCTGACGACGACAACAACACGTTCGTCGAATCCCGTTTAACCACCGGTTACAGGATGGACAGCAACGCTTCCGCCATGCCGCGTCGAAAGGCCGCCCACAAACGACCCAAGCGGGAAAGGTAGATAGAGAGGGGAAAGTTAGGGATATAGAGAGGAAAAGTTAGGGATATAGAGAGAGGAAAGTTAGAGATATAGACAGGGGAAGTTAGGGATATAGACAGGGAAAGTTAGGGATATAGACAGGGGAAGTTAGGGATATAGACAGGGGAAGTTAGGGATATAGACAGGGGAAGTTAGAAATATAGACAGGGGAAGTTAGGGATATAGACAGGAAAAGTTAGGGATATAGACAGGGGAAGTTAGGGATATAGACAGGGGAAGTTAGGGATATAGACAGAGGAAGTTAGAAATATAGACAGGGGAAGTTAGGGATATAGACAAGGAAAGTTAGGGATATGGACAGGGGAAGTTAGCGATAGAGAAAGATAGAGGGGGGGGGGGGGAATAAGAGTTAGAGAGCCCTAAATGGAGAAAGCGGCAGCGGCAGCAGCAGCATCAGTATTGCTGGTAATGGCTGGGTGGTAGTGGTGGTCGTTGATGCAGTAGTGTTGGCGTCGAAGCATGCCGACGACAACGACATTGGCGGCGGCGCTATCGGAAAGGGATACGATCTATCCCTCTGCTCTCGGTGCGGGAGGAACACTGCGTTCTGCTATTGAGGGTCGGTCGGTCGGTTGGGCTACATATATATATATACAGGTAGTTCAATAAGTTCTTAGAATGAGCTTTTTAGAATTCGAATTTTGGCTTCTGCTCTTTCACCGCTAATAGGAACTGCAACTTTTCGACTGCTAGCACTCAATATATTATGGTGATTGGCCGTTGCGATTTCGTTTGATAGCTTTTCCCGTGCAACGTATCGGCGTGATTTGTAAAAATTGAGAAAATAGAGTTTCGAGTGGTTATCAAGCATTTTTATTTCAAAGGTTGGAATGCGACCCAAGTAAAAATTGAGTTAGACGAGACGTACAGTGACTCTGCGCCATGTTTTGCCACTGTTTCCAACTGGATTAATGTGTTAAAAAGAGGTCGCAGGAGCACCGAGGATGAACTACGTCCAGGAGGCCAAAAAACGGCAACTGATGAGGAAAACGTAGAGAAAGTGCGGAAAATTCTTGGCACAGATAAGCGAATGAACATTAAGGAAATAGCGGAGGCATTAGGGATTAGTTTAGGCAGTGTGCATTTTATCCTACACGAAAACTTGAAGATGAAAGAGCTTAGAGCAAAATTTGCTCAACCAAGGCCAAAAAGACGCGCCTGTTTTGGCTTTACAGCGAAAATTTGGCCAAGATGTCGAACAATCTGTCGGATTTTTGGTGCAGATTCATGACCGTCGATGAAAGCCGGGTTCATCACTACACTCCCGAGACCCAAGAAGCATCTTGCCAATGGTGTGCACCTGATGAAGGAACTCCGAAGAGGGTGCGGACAACGGCATTGACCGGAAAGGTGATGGCTACAGTTTTTTAAGACCAACGTAGAATAATGCTGGTCGACTACCTTGAGAGCTGTAAAACGATCACAGGAGAATATTATGCAAGACTGTTGGACTGCCGTTAGCAAGAACTCATCGTGAAACGGCCCGCGTTGCAGAAGAAGGTTGTCCCGTTTCACCAGGGCAATGCTCCTGCACACAAGTCCCGGCAAGCATCGGCAAAACTGGCCCAACTGAGGTTCGAACTTATTGAACAACCCTCCTATTCTCCAGACCTGGCCCCCTCTGATTATTTCCTCTTCGGACATTTGAAGAATAGTCTCGGTGGAAAGCGTTTTTCCAGCTATGTAGAGGTTAAAACTGCTGTCAATGCCTATTTTCAGTCTAACGACGCGGAATTCTACTCAAGAGGTATGAAAGCTCTGAAATCTCGGTGGGAAAAGTGTATTGAGCTTCTCGGGGAGTATATCGAATAAGACAAATTTAAAAACATGATTTGGAAAATTCTCGGTTTTCATTCTAAGAACTTATTGAACTACCTGTATATATATATATTTGTATTTCTTTATTTTTCATATATGCATATATATCGTAAGAACAGAAAACACATAGTTTTCCACACAGAAGCGATGAAGTTCAGCAATCTGTGTTATGTCAAGAGACCATAGTCGAGACTACTCTAATGTTTAGCTTCACTGCATGTAGCTTCATTGCTTTGCTGAATGTAGGCATACAGTCAGTAAAAAATGGCAGCTTTTTCTAATGGCGCTGCTTGCTTGCAACGTGTTTCTTAAGCTCTAACGCAAGAGGAGGGGTGATATGGCACGCTTGCCGAGATCTCTCGTATTTTCGAATATACTGCTATTTCGCAATAATACAGCCTTTGTTGCACGATTCGGGCAAAGGCCTCATGGATGGCTGCACGTTTCAAGCCGCGTCCTGCGCTCCGTGAGCCCAGTAGATGTTTCTACGGGCTCCACAGTATCCATGAGTGGGTGTGCGGGAGCCACAGGTATAGGGTTCCTCCACTCGGATTGCGACCGTCTGATACGCATACAGATACTACGGGCGCGTCATCCAGTTGATAGTTATGGTTGCTCCTAACCGCTACGGAACAGACACCATTGAAAGCCTTGCCTGTTCATCGCGGTGCTCCTCAAAACTGAATTTAGGCAGCCACTTTAGTATACTTCCCTCCAATACAAGACGGATCAAACTCCCCGGGATGTGGGAGTCTAAGCACTCCATCGTAGATTATATTCCGCAGGGTTGGTCTCAACACAGACCCCTGGGGGACGCCGGCAGTGTGCACTGTCCACGCTTTCGTGGGCAAATACTCGATCCTTTAGGTACGACGCTAGTATGCAACGTAAACTGGGGGACATGCTTTTGTTTACAAATTCTTTGTTTATGGCGTCCTACAAGGCCAAGAAAGTGGCTCTCCTGGCCCTGGCTTTCCGCTAAAAAGATCTCGTTTGTTTCCTCCCTAGTAGGTTATATGGCAACATGCAGGACCAATAGGGCTTCGACCGGAAACGGCCAATACGCCTGGCTATTCCTTTTGTTAGTGTCAGTTGGGCTCACCTTAGTGCTCGGATATGGTTCGCAATACACTATGCCATGTCCGCACAACCATGCGCTTCATAAAGACCCGATGACTCGGTGATGAAAGCAACAAGTCTTCGGTTCTCCCGCCGACACTCATCCAATTCGTGTCAGGTTTATGGTGGTCCGCTAACCTTTGCCGCGACATGTTTCATATGTGCCGCTAACACCGTCTTTATTACTCCGAGATACTTTCTGTCTTACCTACCTTTTTGGATGCCCCGCCGTCACAAGGTTAACTTCCTTTATCATTTTGCGTTCCGTCAGATACAACAGCTCGATAGTCGACTGCGAGCGTCGTTGATTGCGGCCATCCACTTTCCAATAATTAATAGGGCTTTACTAGTGGTGTCTGGTAGAGCCGCTGCGGTCCGCGTCGTGACCATCAAAGCCAATAGTTCGGCCCCTTTAAGATTGTCGTCGATGCCTAGCACCCCGTCGCGGGCCAAGTTCCCAAAATTAAACCCTGTGTGATACCAACAACCTTTACTTTAAAGGTCGCCCTGTACTCGTGTTCCTTGTAAATGTCATGGGTGATTTGAGTACTCTAAGCTCAAAACAGATGCACACACGCATGCCATTATCTAAAAAGCCCTTGTAATAACTCGTCCTTTGCCCCCTGCTCGCTCACAACTCTCCGCAAGCTTCTCTAATAAGCCTTAAAATTCCCGATGTCCCTATTGAGCAAGAAATAGCAGCTGTACAAGACGGCCATTCCATTCATCTCGACCCAGGTAAACCCTTGAACTGATAAACCCCTGCCCCTAGCGGAAAAGTTCTGTCTACGGTGTCGCAGTTTCTGCCTTCAGATCGTGCCAGTGACGGCTACATTCGGCTCAGATAACGGGCAGGGCTCTGTACCCCGCTTGTATACTTTCACTTCGAGTTTGTCATGGGCAGCTCAACTGCGGTTTATGTAACTATCCAGTCGCCCTCTGGGTCACGAGCAACCGCATTACCAGTCGTGCCTTTTCCCACCCTTTCATTTTTGTTTTTCCGCTTCCGACTCGCCCCCTACCGCTCTTTTTCTCTGATGATTACATCGTCCTAGGCGTCCCTGTGTATAAGCACTACGACTTTCCTGGCGTTCAACCGACTGAGCCCCGCGAGCACCCCCAGCAGGAGGGTTCTCACCAGGGCTTTGTCAAGGGCGGCCGCTGAGTAATGACCATCACCTGGACGTCTCTGGAGTAGATATGGTTTGTCTGGGCAATCTTGAGCTGTTTGATCACTTTGTGCAGCCACTCCCGTTTCGAGACTGTCGTGTAGACGTGGATTTGTTGGTCTGTGAAAAATATTTTCTGGTCCTGGTACCCTGTCATCGGTCTGAATTTAGTCAATATTGGATAGACCTAGATGCTTTAACTTGCGGTGCATTGTCGACCTTCAAAATTGCGAACTTTAGCGCAACTAAAGTTTGCAATTTTGAATGTTTAAAGTGAAATCGTGAAGTGAAAACGCCGCTACTGTATTGGCGGTATTCAACCGTTTCACCACGGTCGGACATTAGCTCGTTTGGCGTCAAAAACGCAGACAGATCTGTACCGAACTACAAGGTACTTAACAAAATAAAGCACGTGTTGTGGTGCTAAAGATAGTACAGCTGCAGAGTGTAACACACAAATGTATGTATGTATATATACACAATGTATGTATATATACACATATTTGGCAATATTGCATCCTGAATGTGCACGTGTTTTCGCAACTTGTCAATTGTATGCAAACGGGATACGCTATTACGGCAAAAGGTCCTCCTGTGCATAATATGCGTGTTCTATTTATGTTTATATACACTACTATGTAGTCTTATTTAAAAATGCGTAGAGGTGATTTGTTAAAGAATATCTTCCTTGTGAAGCATCAACAACATATATATGTTTATATATTACTTTTTGGAAGATTTGTTAAAAAGAGACCTGGTCTGATTATAGATTAGGAGCTAGTGTTGCAAGTGCTACAAGTTACAGCGTAAAACTTTAGTATTACAATTACAGCCATGGTGCTAGGCATGTTTAAGTCCATCACACACACTGCAAAATAAAGAGGAAATACAAATTGTGTATGTGAACTGCACAACGAAAAGTTTTGGTGGAACGCATAGCGACGCCACGGGTGCAAAGCTTCTAAATTTCTAGGAAGGTTATCCGAAAAATGCGTAATTTTTTCATTTTTTTGTTTTCTTCTTTTTCTTCTTCTTCTGTTCGCCTACCGGTGGCGCGACTTTGTGCTCGTTTAATCTTATGCTTTCTATGGCCATGGATGCGTCCTTTAGCCAATTAGCGTTTTTCGTCTAATTTCGTTGCGTGTTCGTCTTCGCATCCTATAACAATACCTGCACGTACCACTACTGCTACCATTGGAACGATAACTGTGTATTATAGGTGGCGGCGGTTAAAACAATAACGACGATCTCAGCCATGCCCTATCGTCGATCAAGGAGCTTCGAGCACCTCGCCGAATCACGTCGTCCTTTGTGTGTGTCCCCACGATTCACAGTAAACCCGCGGGCTTGTAGCTTCTTAGTTATAGTTAATAGCCAATCGGCTGTAAGCCCGGCGGTTAGGCGCTAATGCAGGCCGTCTACTGCAGTTAGATCTCGTTAAGAAGTCACTGAGCCACGGCCCAGTCGGAGGCAAAACCCCCAACGTACGCAGAAAGGCCGGCGATCCCTCGTCAACGTTGTGGGGTTGATGGCGATAACCTTCTCTTGGAACTGCACTCTAGGCAAGCATTTCAGAAATCTAGAGAGGATGTTGTTTTCGAATTTAGCCGATATATTCTTTCCAGGCTATTCGGGGTTCTAAAATTAAATAGGCCTCACCCTATTATTGACATTTCTATGGCATTTCCCGTTTTTGTTTGAAAATGTTGCATTTTATGTGGGCTTGTTTTTTTACCAACAGAACCCAAGTTCGCTCTTCACCGCCGCGAAGTGCGTCATCTGATTTCTAAGGATCTCCCCTGCACGAGGAGGCACACGTGCATTTACCCATGACGAGTGCTAATATTTTATTCTTACAATTATTATTGGTATAGTGACAACTTTTGTCACTACTATTCGAATTGGCGCAGGGTGATCCAATGAGCCGATGGCACCCGTCCCAAGCTTGGTCCCCAAGCTGTCAAAATTAGCACTAATACTGATGCCAGGGCGTCTAGTGCGAGTGGTAACTCAAACGACTTACACTAATTCCGCCGGCCCTGCCCCCAAACAGACACCCCGCCGGGGGTGGTTAAGGCAAAGCTTTTGGCGGCGGCGATGCATCTTAGTATCTGCTGTAACGGTTCGCGTCTGTCCCGACATTTGCTCAATCGACAACTTACAGATAAAAATAGCGAGAGAGAAAGTAATACGATTGTAGAGAGAGAGAGGAACGTAAAAGTTAGAGAGAAAAATAATAAACAGTTAGAGCGAGAGAGAGAGCGGGGGAGCGTGAAACTTAGAGAGAAGGATAAAGCGAAAGTTTGTAACGAAAACATTGGTGCCGAGCCCCTCTTTGGTGTCCTCTCGTTCGGGACAGCGGGTGAAAGTCCGTATGTGCAGAAACTCTCTTTTCTGTGGTTGTGTGCATTGACCTGCGCAATACAGAAGCGTATGTATAAACTATACATGAGCTGTACGCGCAGAATGTCCTCGGAGATTATCAGACAACAGACGCGTGGCCTGAGCGGCCTGGCATTTTGCATTATATATATATATATATATATATATTTATAGATAAGCGCCTTAATAGAGTAATTATGATTAGCTTGATTACCACCTTGACGAGGTGAGTTTCATTTGTGTTGACATTGCGTTACTTTGCTCCCGGATTACTTTGTCTGACTAGCTCGTCGAACCGTCGTGTATGCTTCTGTGTGGTACATGCACTTATCATTTGCTCCGTCATCTCCGTCATCTGCGCTCTTTTCATCGAGTTGATGAAAACTCACCCTGTAACGTGGCACGTGCACGACTTCTTAATCAGACCGTCCAGAAGTTTCTGCTAGAGGCCAATATGCCTTACAGTTTAACTAATTCACTAACGTTAACGATCTAATCGAGAGCTACTGAACGAAAGCACAGGCTACATTTTACGCGATCTTAGAGCGAGCGTCTAGAGAATGCCGAATACCAATTGCGCGAGTACTTTTTACAAGGCGTGTTGGAGCATCCATAAGCGCAAATGCCCTTGTGCCGTATTTGCCTACCACTGTGCGGTCTACACTGTGACGCGTTAGTATATAGCATAACTGAAAATGTGTTTCGCATGATAAACTATCCAACAATATTTAAAATATACCAGTAAAAACAATAATAAGCCAGTTAATATTATTTTGCCAGGAGGGATCTTATACAGACTATTAAATAGGTATATATTTTTTGTTATTCATGGATGTAATCCAGCTATATACTAGGAATGCTGATGGAGCTACAATTGTCTCCTGAGAATGTGTGCACTGGGAATATTACTCTATCTCGTATAGAGTGGGTTGGGACCACTTCAGCAGCGTGCCGCGGACGGACGCCGCGTTCCCGCGTTGAACGTCAAGGTCGAGGCGCTGTCTCAAGAAAGCCGCAGATCTCTTGTCTCCGGTTGCAAGGTTCAGCTGCTCGCCGACTCTGTGAAGAAGTTTGCGAGTGAGGTTGCCTGGACCGCCCAAGGTCTCGAACGCTAGCGGTTGAAACTCATGTGGGTAACCTATTGGGGCGTATTTTGCAAGCTTCCTACCCCGATTCGGGTTGTTTCGTCGTCCAGGAGGGTGCTCAGTGGAGCACTTGGAATCGCATGCAACCAGGCTCCAGAGACTTTGGCAGCGACCGCTCGGAGGACGAGCCTTTGTGGGGTCGTCGATAGCGCCCGCAAGTAAGCCGCGGTACGCTTCGTCGTATAAGAATGTACTCCAGGTTGGCTCAAAGGGTTATCCGGAGCGCCCCTGCAAGCTGTCTTTAGCTCCTCGAACAGGCGTTTCTTGAGTTCCTTGTACTGACAAATGTCGGCTTCGTCTAATAGTGCGATGGCATTGTTCTCGGATCGGAAAAGGGAGGAGACAATCGCTGGTCCTGCAGAAACGAGCGGATCCGGGATTCCCAGACCCCTTTTTGAGATGGGTACTTGTGACTGTTTTTGAGCGGATGGCGCCAGCGATATATTAAAAAGAGTTTCAAGGACGTTTAGAGTTAACTTGTTCAATGGACGCAGATCGTCCAACCGTCCTGTTAGATCGGCTCCGCGAAGAAGGTGGGTGACCCTCGTAGCTGAGAACGAGGATCGAAGTAAAAAGAGCGCGCGGTAAGCGCCGAGTGGCGCAAGGTTATCGGCGACGTCCTTCAGCTTGTTCAGCCATTTTTCAAGTGCGTGTGCGAACCCTTCCGGCCGAAGGGGACCTCCTAGGAGCTCCAAACCGTTGTCGTGGGTAACCTTGCATCTCAGCAGTAAAGCTTGAAGCGTGCGAAGGACCGGGGCCTGTGTAGTATCGCCTGTAACAGTATATCTCACATTTCTTGGGAGCTCCAAATCCGAAGTCTCATGGAAATCAATCACGCGCCGAACGTCGTCAGCAACCAGGTCTACATCGCCCGCCAGCACACCGTCATCTAGATACCAAATTTTTAGTGGGCTTTTAAGAGAGTCGACTAGCTCTTTGATGCTCAGGCAAAACAGAGGGGGAGCCAAAGAGTCACCCTGTTGCAGTCCCGTAGCCGAAGCTATAAGATCATCTGGTAGGGCCAGGTAAGAAGCGGTACGGTACGCTTGATTGACGTGGTGCGTCAGCTGGGGGCAATGTGTCGCAACCGCCTTCGAAAGGTAATCCCGTCTTACGGTGTTGAATGCGTTCTTGGAGCATCCCAGGTAGAGTGCGTGAGTCGATAAAAGCTCGGGCGGCATGTACCGCGGCCTCAACAACGGCTGGTACCGCAAAGCCAAGCTGGTGAGAACCCGTCGCCTCGCCAATCTTATCTCTGTTTCGATTACAGGCAAATTGCGGCTAGCCTGCGTGAGGTGGAGGAGCAAGCAATCGGCCTCACTGACCCGTCTTTCTTCTGTAGGGCGAAAATCCTGGCTCCAAATATTATTGGCAGCAGGTGAGATGGAGGAGCGCCCTACAGAAGTAAGTTGACGATATTTGCCAGTGCTCCCGCCAGCCGACCGGCTGTGTTCCCCAGGGTCGGAGATAGTAAGTCCATTAGCAGTCGGGGTCGTATAAAATCAAGACCCCCGGCGGAACTCCTTGAAAAACTCTTAACCGCGGCTACAACTTCTTCCCCTGACGTGGTGCAGGAAAGCGGGAGGCTGGGAGGACTGGCCAGTCTAGGTCTGGTGGGGCCAGAGGGTGTTTTTTTGCGAAGGGCTGTCAGTTGATCCGTGCTGGAAGCCAGGACCTCCGACGAGCCGATCAGCCTGGCGGCGCCTGACACGTCGCCCTCGGTTAGCTTAAGAATGGTCTGGCGGACGCGATTATTCGTAAAAGTACGGTTTCGTGTGGGGACCGGGATTACGATCTCGTATAGGCGCGGTCCGTCAGAGAATTCGCGTAGATTATGGCGGATTATAACAGATAGTGATTGGATGTCATTGCGAGTGGGGGAAGACGGAGAACCACTGGCGCAAACGAGAAAAACGCATACCATGGCAATAGCTGCAAGGGGGGTTCTAAAATCACCACTAAGGCCTTAAGCTGACTCAACAGGTCGGATCCGCCCCCTGATACGACTTGCGACAAATGATCTACAGTATCAGCTGTGGCGAGGGTAGGTTGTGCAGGACTAGGTGCTCGGCGCACCGAGGTACGGGTTAATTGGCTGCCGTGGGGCGAGCGTCCCCTTCTTCGTGTAGGATCTTCTTGGGCGTTTCTTGGACTTCTTGGTGGGAAGTGGACTCGGAGCAGGAAGTAACAGCCGCGGGTCAGGGTCCTCGGGTGACTGGGAAATACCGCGAACGACGTTGGCATAAGTAGGTTGCCCACTTGAATGTTGCGGCGGGGTTCCTGATTGCGATGTGGGGTTTGGCCGACTGCTGGTGATCTCAGCAGCCGGATACGTTACCCGAGCCTGGTGCAGGGTTCTGGCTTCGAGAAGTATTCTGTTTCTCTCTTTGAGATAGACTAGACGGGGGCAGGAGGGCGACCCGGACGGGTGAGCACCCCGGCAGTTGATACACCGCGTTTGATTGGTGCAACTTGCGGCAAGGTGGCTTCTGTTGCCGCACTTCCTGCAGACTTGCTGTTGTGTGGAACTTTCCGCGAAGTGTCCAGGCCGTAGGCATTTGTGACAAAGCCTAGGCTGGTCAGGTTCGAGTACGACCTCGTGCGACTGAAATCCCAAGAATATCGATGTAGGGGGTTGCCGGGCAAACAGCAGAATCACTTTACCCAGGGGGATCGTAATCCCGGACTGAAACCGCGTAAGCCGCTTTACATGGATGACCCCAAGCGATGTTAGTTCCTTTAACATTAATTCCTCTGTGAGGCAAGTTGGGACTCCTTGAATCGTTGCCCGAAATGATGATAATGATGGACAGTGAGCCGTCACCGCGAAGTCTCCAAGGCTGGTGACTAGTAATAGCTTCTGGGTAGATTCTATATCAGGGAGCCACACTATGATTGATTTTCTGTCCCCGGATAACTTTGACTTGGGTGACAAGGCAAAGATGTGCTTGTAAATGGATAGCAGTGAACCCTTGGGGAATTCTTTTTCAGCACATTCTGACGTCTCTTTTCTTTTAGTGATTACTTTTAATGATATATATACATATAGTTAAGATGGATTGTATATATATATATAGTACGCTCATCAGGTTTTCAGACATAGCTTTATATTTGCGACGACGGTTTTGTAGTTTTAGTTAGTTATAGAAAACTTAAACCGAAAGCAAGCCAAAAGCCGCATTACTATAATAGCTACTGCTACGATCAATCGAGTTGTCTGTTGTTGCTGCTGCTGCTGTTGTTGTTACGGTTGTTTGTATTATGCTTTCGATACGGGGGGCCACTGTTCGTGGTCGCCATTAGTACCAGCAGTGTAACAATCGAGCGACACAACTGCCTATCTCTTTTTCCCTTTGTCATCCTCTAACTCGTAACTATACACGTAACAACGTGCCATAGCGACCTACTTAGCTGCATCGAGAGCACCGATGCAGTGCATCATACAATCAGGACAGCATCAGAATAGGTTTTATTGTTGTGGCGTGTGCAGGAGGGGGTTTGCACAAGGGATTCTTTGAAGGCTGGTTCGAGCTGCTCGGGCTGGTCAGTCGGCCGGCTGGCCGCCGCTGCGCCCTCCTCCTCCCTCGAACCCCCGTTTTCCGCGCAAGGTCCTCCTAGGCTAGACAATCGGGCCCAGGCAGGGCCTTGCGTCTGGCCCCCTAGGCCAGCCCTGGAACAGGATCAACCCGCGGGGGCGGTCGACAAATAACCCGTCGTCTATCTTGATAGACATGCACGTGTGCACACGATTGTGCCGTCTCTCCGTCTGCAGGGCAATACTAGAGAACGAGTGGTAAGAGGGACTCAGACATTCTGCAAAAGTCGACGCCGCGATTTCGCAGTAGTAGTAGTAGTACTTACTTAGTAAGTAGACTTTAGGGGTTGAAGAAGTATTAAGGAATGGTTCCAGCTCCTCGCCTCTTCCTGAGGCTATTTAGGTGAGAGGTTTTTAGTGGGTATTATGCCAACAACATCGGCATCGAGTCCCACACTACCCGCTTTGGGTGTGCGTTTAAAAATTAGTTTCCTTTCACCAAAAAAAGTAGTAGTAGACAAAATTACGACTATTAGCCCCTCAACACTCACCCCGCCTTTTTTCCGATTTCCTTCTCCGTCCCTCTCGTCTCGTCGTTGTTTCACTCTCCGAGTTCCCTTGAATTTGCCTCTCATTATTAGATCTTCGGCGATCATTTAATGACTAAGCTAGCCAAAGTAGCAATGCATAATTTGCGAGAGCCGTTCTGCCTGCCTTCTGATCTTCGGAGTTCGGAGTCGAAAAACGAGTCATATTTGTGCTAAATGCTGTATACAAACGTGTGCTACGTTTTGAACATAACAAAAAAATACGACACTATCGACATCGGCGAGAAGCACTGTATCCTGTACACATATGATCGGATGTCCTCGACACCCACCTGCCCTGATAAGCTCCCTTATTGAGCCCACAAGTGAGATTACCAGCGTCCATCTAAGCTCAGCGTCAAATTCACCATCAAATATGCGGCACTCTGCGCGCTGGTATGGTACAGAATGCTTTGCGCGAAGGCAGGTTTAACTGAAAGCCTTCCAGCAATCATTTTTATGACCGCGCTGCAGGGGTTATTTACTCAATCGCACAAAAACATTATCGAATTTCAAGACTCCAAAAGACGATCATTCGCCGACAAGTAGGAGTGCCTCCTTATACTTAAAGTAGAACATCTTTGTTGCGCTTTAAGTATAAGGAGTCTTATACTTCGCAAGCTGTTCAATTCCATCTGACAAACTCTTGGGGCACTTTTATGCAACCTTCACCTACGCAGACACGGCACCTGTCGAGCCCCTTACTTCACGCAAACTGGAAGCCCCCGAAAGATTCTGTTTTGACGCTTTTGACGAACTGTTTAGTCAAGACGTTTAATCCGACGACTAAGTATTCGCCACTCTTAGCCCATTGTTATCATATCAGATCACCTTTATTGAGAAAGGGGTACTTCAATTGAAGCAAAGTCGTTTCGAACCTGTGATCGACGCGCAATCTTCCAGGCAAATTGAGAGCAATAAGTTCATTTTGGTGCCACTAAAGTTTGATACAGCACATTATGATCACAGTTATGACAGACATTATGATCTTGTATACGGACGCGGCGTTGATAATCCTTGCCATGTGAGGCCTAAACTCCCCACGGTTGGCCATTTAGCATATACTGGACAGTATCTGGCATTGTCTTAAGAACGGCAGACTTTTAAATAGATAACTGCATGCAGTTTTCCTCTGCCCGTAAGGATACAGCATCAACCGCTTTATGTACAATCTCTGTGTTGTTGTCGTTATTTGCCTCAACATAGATTTTAAGATCGTCTGCTTACAGTCTTGTCTGATTAGGGGGCCCAGACATGAGCCCTGCGGAACGCCGGATACACACTTGCTAACGGCGGAATAGATATACTCAAGTTTGAAGAAACGTGTACGGTCTTTCGGGTATGCCTTACACCGGCTTATGATTCTGAGGCCGATGCCTAACGCTGACATTCTTGTCAGAAACAGATAATGGTCAATGCACATGAAAAATCAAAATAAACAACATGTAGAGGAATGTTGCACTCATTTTCTCCATTATCAGACAAGGGATTCAACTCTGAGCAACCGGTCTGCAATTTTCTGGCCCTGCAAGAGAAACCTCTTTGCGCATCTAGATGATAATGGATTGCCGAAAAGATCTCTGTGTTGCACCATCTTCAAAGAAGCGAGTAAATATGAGTAATAATGGTTCAGCCAAGCTGTCAGGAAGCTCTTTGAGTACAATTGGGGGAAGATTGTCAGATCCGACGGCTTCGTGTATCTTAACCTTCTGGACAGTTCCATTAAAAACGATTCTACACAGGCCACAGGAGTGATGAATGAAGTCCACCACAAGCGTGAACATAAATTGATCGACATGCTCGACAACCACGATCAAAGATCTTACACTAAATTACTTAGCTTATATGTGTATATATATGTGCGTGTGTAAATTTAGAGGCTAGCTTTCCACTATTAAAATGAGAAGACGTTCCTTGCAGTACACTTACCCATGACTAGATAAAAACTGTTAACATTTAGAAAGGGACGGGCTCACAGCGTACGTGGGATGACGAATAACGTTATTATTTATATGATTATTATTATGGCTGCCTGGAGCAGCAGCTGTGTTGCTGGCTATTCCGCACCGATGACACGTCGTAGGTTCGTCGTCTTCATAATAGCACTGCTGAAAAGGAGGTAAAAACTAAGACGCTGCGTTTGGCAATGAAGGCGAAGATCGGCTGTCATTGCTGTCATTGCCACCATTATCACCAGCATCATCATTTTCGTTGTCCTCGCCGGCGTCTCGGCGATGGATTCCCTGCACTTCGGCTTCCCCCCCCAGCACTTCGCGGCTTCGACTGGTGTGCGTTTGGCGCGATTGTCTGCATGACGCACTCATCAATGGCATCAATTTTGGCTTTTGGTTGTCAACTGACTGACCGACGCAGCCAGCTCTTCCCGTGTACGACAAACGAGACCGCTTAGAACGTGCTTAAAGTATGAAAGGAACGAACGGCTTGTAGGTTGGTAGATAGGATTGCACAAGAGGAGGCATTGATCATCAGGATCATTGTGTACCACACAATGAGAACCTCGGAGAGCGACTATGCGGCGAATCCAGAAATCTTTTCCAGGAATCCAACCACCTTGCTTAGATCCTGCAGCTAACGCGAGACAAGGTGGAGCGAGATGGTACGTAAGAGAGAAGCACGAAGCGAGAGGAGATGACGGAGGTATGACGATCAGCCAAGTACAAGAAAAAGACTGCAAGGGCAAACAAGGGAAGAAGGGAAAATTGCACGCCAATCAAAGAGCCCTTCGTCATAATAACGATTACAGCGTCGACCGTCGCGGGCAGCCGCCACGGCCACGACATTGAGTCGAGCTTCCTTATTTAGTCGAGCGTAAGGACAACTCTTCGCGAGCAATGATGCTCACTGCTTTCTATAAGGACTGGCCAGAATGATGATGACGATATGTTTCGAGAATTTGAGGAGATAAAGGGAACGGCCATTACGACCAGTAGAACAAAACAAAGTAGAACCAAAGGAGAACCCAAGCGCGGACGTTCGCGTCCCGCCGACATAGAATGCGGCATCGAGGCAAACGCCGAGGTGCCAACAGCCCACGCCTACAAACTCCTGTCTCACGTCTCTCTTTACCCTACCCGTGTCGGGTTGTCTTCTACGTTTCTACACGCATAGCATGGCCCAATCCTTTTACATCGCCCACACTTATAATACTTGGCCTCATCATAATAGCCAGTTGGGGGGTGCCAGTGGTCTACCTCATAAAACGTGTTGGGAACCCAAGCACTCGTAGTGGCTCAGTCGTCCAGTAAGCCGCAGACAGACAGCAAAAGAGATCTAAACAAATCGCTTCGCGGTCGCAAAATCACCCCGCATTGAAATATCGCCCAGGCTGGTGGACAGAGAGGCGTGATCGATGCCGCGCAATGAAAATCGCGATTTAGCTGGACGCTTATTTGCTCTTACTGTGCCGTTTCGTACGTGTAATTTTGTTGCTATGACCTTACCTGTTGTCTCCTGCTATGCCTATATATATATAAAGGTAATAATAAAGACAAAAGTAATAGGGAGTAGCAGCAACTAAAACATTTTGTGCTGTGCTACTGCCAGAGTTTTCGTCGTTAGGTAGCACCGTGATGACCGTGCCACTGTCAGGGTGGCTCATGCTGAATGTCACATCGAACGCTTCATCTGCGAGGGGGCGATCAAGTCGAAAGAACAATCTGCCATAGCCTTCAAAAGTGAATACGAAGGATTGTGATTACTATCTAGGGAGTAAGTGGAGCAGAACATAAGTCGAACCGCCAACTTTTGGCTTCTGAAGCATGGGGGGCTAATAGGCTGTTTTCGCTTGCATATATTTGCGTTGACATCTCGACAAAAAACGTCAATCAAAAAACATTGTACTGATCAATGTGAAACCCCGGGGCAATTGAACTCCCCCTAGACCTTGAGATAGACCTATCTGTCCATCAAGTAAAGCTCTTCGTCCTGATGCTGCTGTCGGTCACATTTTGAACATGTTGGCAGCAACGTTAAGTGAAAAAGGTTTTGTTTAAATTGACACTTTCTACATATATATATATATATATATATATATATATATATATATATATTTATATATATGCGCATGCCCTCGAGGCAGAAAAGGACTGGGAAAGTGCCCCAACTGTTGCCTTTAGGCAATTTCGTTTGTTTACATGACAGAACCTGTATACCAACAGAACAGAGAGCCACATCAGCTGAAACAAAAAATGAAACAATTATTAAGTAGTCACAGTCAGGCACGCCTGGAAGACTGGAAAAAGTACACTGATATGACTACTATTTAGTAAACGTAAGTGTGTGCCCTCAGGTTATTGTGCAACACAGGCAATACCAATCAGCAGGCAAATTGTGAATGGCTGCAACGAGACACTTAGCATATGTAGTGTGCACATATACGCTGCCCGTTGCGATGAGAATCATGCCAACTGGGAAACTCGAAGGAGACATGAACGACAGAGAATGAAAAGCGCGCATTACCCTTTTAGGGTTGTGGGCAGAAAGTAGGAATACACGGCCAGCACCCCGGTGGTCAGTACAGACGCCGGCTACAACGAGGACGTGGTGAAGGGGTACGTCACCGCCGATGCCGCCGACATAGTAGGACACGAGAGTGCGAAGACTCTCCTATATTAGCAGCATGCATGAAACTCCCTGGAGAGCGATGTTGGACACACACACACAGAGACTCAACTACGGTTGCCAGGTTGCCTCTCCCCAGACGGTAGCTGCAATAGAAGCCGTAGGAGGAGAAACAGCACTAACCGCCGCCACAGCAACAGCAGCAGCAGCAGTAGTGGCTTCTGCGACTCCTGCCACAGGGAGTGGCGAGGAACGAGCTAGCTGTCTCTAACCACCGGCTGAAGCAGCAGCAGCAGAAAACTCAGCCGGCGAGTCTCAGCCGGAGGCGGCCTCCCATTGGGGCACGCTGGAGGGGTCGCTCCGAGAGGAATAGACAGCATCCGACCACCCCAGAGTCTCCTATGCCCCCCATCCTCCCCCACCCCCCCCCCGTTGCCCGCTGCCCGGCTAGGAAGATATGCGGCGGGGCCAAGGCAAGTGCAGACGACAACGACGACGTCAACGAATGAACTTGTGGGACGCCATGTCACTCAGTGACACCCGGATTGATTCCACTGCAAACGACGGTGTCGGTGCCGTGGTTGGCCGTCCATCTCCAACTGGCCACAAGTTGCCGGAGCGATTTAGCTTTGTGGCGTGTGTCTTGGCTAGGTAGGGTCTCCGTTTTTTCTATTATATTATTATTATTATTAATATTATTATTATTATTCAGATTTCCTTTCGTTTCATAGTCCCATCCACGTTATTTTGCACACTTCGCTCTTTCTTCTGGGATTTACCCGCGTACCGTCTTGCAGCTCGTTTTGTTTAGCGTAGAGCCCATGGTTCTTGGCCCGCTTGATTAGCATCTCGTATTGTGACTATTGCACTTCAGCAATAGTCGCTAGCGGCTGCCTCTTAGTTCCTATAATATATATATTCTATATATAATAATAAGATATATATATTATAATATATTATATATATATATGTGCAAGCCACCATGCAGTGGAATGCACAGCGCTGGACAAAAAACATCGTTCCCATACTTCTCTCGCCGACAGCGTGAAGACGATAGCGTATTAGAAGAAACATCTTGAACGTATTATTATATCAATCTGAGTGAAATAAAATAATTGAAATATGAAATATATATATATATATTTATATCTATATATAATATATATATATATAATATATATATATATTATATATAATATATATTATACTATATATAAATATATAGATACATGTGTCTCCTAAATACAGTTGAAGCCAGTCCAGAGAATCTGTAGAACTCGCGAAGTAAGTAAATATTTTTTTCAATAGAACATGGTGTCTAAGAATACTTGTTTCAGAGTTGAGAGCGGTTGTTACTAAGCTCGCATGTAATTTGCCCGACATAGGAGCACAGAATGTGCAATTGCGAGACAATCAGTCCTCCTATACAAAAACTAGGCACATCGCCGTGTTTGTGAAAGTTAAAATTCTGCTTCTCTTGAAGAACATATAACGCCGGCCAGAAGATGCGACATGGTCGTTTAGAAGAGAACTCGCAAGAAATGCAGTTATTTCATTAGCTTTCACGTCCAAAACCTCAAAATGGCAACCCTACGACTACTCACAGCGCCCACATTCAGACAAATGCGCATGTTTCATGACGATCATTTTGGTATCAAATGTATGGCAATGGGAATCGTGATTACGAAGTAATTAATTTTTTTGGCGGGCAATTCGAGATTGAGTACATGCATACATTACCTAGAGTCATTTATCTGATGAAGAAGGTAATTTATATATGCATTTAATCTCGACATTACCTCCGGAAAACCATAATTACTGCGCAAGCAATGATCGGATCGCCGTAGATTTTGGTTGCAAAAATAATTATGTTTGAGCGCTTTGAATAGTCGTAGAATTATGATTTTGAGGTATTGGCCGTGAAAGCCAATAAACTAACTCTATTTGGCGAATTCTCTTCTAAACGCTTGTGTCGCGTCTGGCCGGCTTTATGTGTTGATCAGAAGAAGCAAAAAATTCTCACAAACACGACGATGTGCCAATTTTTTTTTGGACTGGTTGTCTTGCAATTGCGCATTTCGTAACAGCAACACAGTTTCACAGGAATTCTATTCATATCACTCTCACTCCGAAACAAGACTTCCCAAAGACCGTGTTCCATTTCCGAGCTCTACAATTGCCTAGACTAGCTTAAAATATTTCTAAGGTAACCCGTATATATATAGATACATATAAACCTAAACATAAGCAAACATATTTTTTTCTGTCATATATATTAGTCGAGTACAGGAGTAAAAGCATGGGCGCGGGCGGCGTCCACTACGGGATGAGTGACAACTAATTGTTGTCGCACTGTGACTATAGTGATATTTAAAAACCTTGTTAAATGTGCTAGTGAAAACGAATATTCAGAACAAATGTTATGCCGACTAGTAGTAATTTCCAATTTCTGGATTGTGCACCTGTACTCGGGGATGTCGTACCTATTAGTATGGCGGCCTCGCTCGTGCTGGCGGAAACAGTGCCCTGGAACCTAAAGGCAGCCGAACGTCGGCACCTGTGGGCTGATCCAGCTAGGGAGTTCGTAGAAGAACGCGAAGTGACACTCGATCAGCGGCAGAAGCATTGCGACAGTATCTCGGACGGCGAACCAGCAAGGTTCGTTAGGAACATCATTTCAAACATCCGCCGACGGATGAATCGTTCCAGGGTGGGCTTACATGCCACCTGACCGAAGTTCACACTGGTCATAGTGATTTCTAGGTATTTAACCGGTAGGGTAAGGCCAGGCAGTGCTGTGTGTAAATTACACGCAGTGCTGTGTGTACTGCGACGAACTGGACTCCCCGGAACACATGGTCTTGAGCAACATGGAGCAAATCAGACAAGGCGTGTCCAGAAACGAGATGCTGCGATGATTAAAAACTTGGGACGCGGCTGCAAAACCTGCATTCAATGTATCATGAAGTACAAGGGCATGAGCAGGAAGAGAAAAATAGTGCGTAGTACTCGTCGGCGTTCAGGACCCATAGGCCGGAAGGTCGTTTAAAGGAGGATACATATATGTAGACATTGCCCCATGCATATACATATATGTAAGGTTATAGTGTGTATGATCTTAATATTATAGGCTCGACATTCGAGCTGCCAAGGCTTGCCTGTGCGACAAGTAACAAGGGCTAAGAGTGGTCAACAGAGACGACATATTACAGAGATGACGTGTTGGAATTCCGACGATCCGAGATGTGCACGCATGTTTATTTAACCGTTTATAACGCGTTAAGTTAAGTTTAGGGATATATAAAGATAATGGACGTATTATCCGCGTGGCATGTAAACTTGAATACGCATGTCACCCTTTTACATTAGAAGCACATGAAGCGGCACCATTAGCGAACGTGTTGAGATACCAAGAGCTTTCCCAAGGGTCGTTTTGACAGCATGGTCGCTGAGTCCAGCGTTATGGTTTATCGTCTATTCTCAATAGGCATCGGTCGGCAAAGAAAGTACGATCAACAACAGGGATCAAACCTGCGACACCCCGGCAAATGACAGCCATGACTAGCGCACTAGTCCCCTTGACCACTCCGTCATTATTTATCACTATTTATTCTATTCTCAAACTATTCATTATAGGGTCGCTGAGCATTGTGCCCTTAACAAACGCTGTACGTTTTAGTTGACTAACGTAACTCGAATGGCATATCAAATGTGAATAGTTTGAGACGACACTTTTCAAAGTAACGATGGTGACGTTAGCTTAAAACGAAGAATTGTGATTTCGCATCAATGCGACATTACGTATTCACGATGAACAACTATTTGTACTGTGCGTTCAGTTAGGGGAGACTCTAAATGGCCGCTATGAATAACTTACAGGAAAATAAAACGAACATGCAAAAACAGCGACGATTATCTCCACAAAATATTGTAACGAAGTTAACCACAGTGTAGCAACAGAACAACTGTCAGTCACTGCACCGCCAATGACCAGTGACGTCAATAGACCAATTAAACACCCAACCCGGTATGAATGTCGCAACGACCTACACCGGCGATAACTGATGACGTCAGTAAACCAATCAAGGAAACCGCTAAGCTGCGTGCTGGTGACAATAGAGAACGTGTACCACCGCCGACCAATCAGCGACGTCGCGGTTTAGAGTCATCATTTTAACATTATTACTATACGAACGCCGCGGCAACCTCTTGAGCAGATAAATAGCCCGGGAAAAGAATGATCATTACGCATCCTTTGCCCGGCAACGCTATAGTTAAAATTTACGCTGTGTGTTATCACTCATCGTTCCGAGTCTCTCGTGTTGTAGTAACCGCCTGGCTGAGCTTACATCCCCCAGATGACTGAGCGTAACGGAACTACGTTACCATATGAGGTACATCTAAAATTCTTATATACATATTTTATTTTATAAAAAACAATTCACTCTGGATCTATCGGAATTACCTGTAACTGGCTTTATTCTCCTCTTAATCGTCGTACTAAGTGTATATCATATCAAAGTTATTTTTCATAGGCCGGGAAAAAGACAAACGTCGAAATTCATTATGAATACTTAATATGGCAATAACAGATGAGCTGCGCTTTTGTACAATATTGCCTTCATTTATTAGTTGATTTGAAAAAAAATGAGAACAACATACATTGGCGGGAGTAACTATGACTCTCTTACCGGCGTGGTCTGCTGGCGCGCGACTTCCGCGTGCTGCGGGGACCTTCACGCGCCCCCATGTAAGTTAGTCAGGCGGTGTAAACTCCCAATAGTAATTTTCCCGAGGTCACTTTTGTTGGCATGGGAAGCAGGGCATACGATATCGATTGAGTGTTAACGAATTCATATTGTCACTTTGTCGTGACCTATTCGAGGGCTGTTAAGGCTACTACCTTACGGGGAAGGTGTGCTGCTCACTGACCCCGGGCTACACGGTTAATGCCCCGGGCTTTAGCAACCTGGGAGCACCGTGTGGGACGCCTGCTGCCTTGGCTTAATAGGCATAATGAGGGCGAGGTCACCACGTGAACGCAGACCGCCGGTCGGGAGGACCATCTGGCTCCGCAGCTGCCCTTTGCAGCGGTGGGGCCCCCCTGCCTTGGAGTAGTAGAGCGTTCCTTAAGGGGCGTATTGTATATTCTGGGGTGTAACGCGGAATCGCGAGGTCATCGCGTCTAACCGGTACGGCGGAGTAGTGTGGTACCCCCATTCGGAACCTCGATAGGGGGAAAGGTGGGGGATCCGCCGGCCCTGTCAATTCGGGCTGGCGGGCACTCCCGTAGTTCCGCGCGTATTAAAACGCGGGCGGCGGGAGTGTAAGTATCTCTCTCTTTTGATAGAGTATGGCGGGTGTAATTTTTTAGCGCATTGTGCACACAAATCCTTGAAAACAGAGATCGGCCTCTAGTCAGACACAGTAAGTGTGATTTCCTGTTTAATGCAGTTTTGGAGCGTTAAGAAGGAGCGCAGCATGTCCTTAGATATGTATTTGGCATTCATTTTCGTCTGACTTTGGAAAAGTGAAGTCAGCCTTTTGAGCTAGAGACATGGTCCCTATGACGCACCCAACGAACCCACAACGCTTATTGGGCGCACACTAAGTTCGCAAAGCTAGAATTAAAAAAAATAAGGAGGTTTCCTTTTAATTCTAGACTATCCCCCGTCCCCTACGGACTCGGAACTCACCTTTAGGTATATCTTTAATGCACCGAGGGCCGGACATGTTGAGATATCTAGGGTTTCTTCAACAGTCCTTGTGGCAGCATGGCCGCTGACTGAAGTTTGCAAGGCTAGCTGCTGGGAGCTGTTTTGCATTCTAGCTTTATAACATACTTCCAGTTGGCTATGTTTTTACACACAAAACACTGGGATGCGTAGACGTCTAACTGATAGCGGCGTGCGTAGTCCGTTACGAGGCCTAACCCAGATGGGCAGGTCTCTGAGACCGTACCCATGCCCAGGACCTACCCGTCTTTCGACTAGCCGTTCAACCAAAGTGGTCCTAGGTACACATGCCATTCGTCAGCAGGACTGACAGGGAGGCGTGTGATATGGGTGGCTGAGCGTGTGTGAATGAATGTGTCTATATCTGTGTACTTAACATACTACAAATACTACAATGGAAGGGGGGGGGGTTGGATGGTAATGCACCATCTCTTTTTATTGAGACATCTGTGCTCCCTGCTTTTTTTATTCGATTATGGTCGATTTCTAGTCCACCCCGGCATTCACCTTGTCTAAATTGGGAATCATGAAAACCAACTTAAGAGTGGCCGGTCTGGGTTTCGAACCCAGACCTCCCGAATGCAAGGCAAATAAAGGCTTTTGCCACAAAGCCATCTTGCTCGGTAAAAAAAAATCAGAATTGTGGTGTCTACTCACGGGTCCAGCGCGGACCACGCAAAAACATCCCCTAAGGACGGTATCGGGATATGCAAAAGAGAGAGAGAGCTAGAGAGAGAGAGACGGGCGGTGTTAGCACTATAAGCGATGCGTACCAAAGTGTTTATAAGGGAGAACTGCTGATATTTGAGTTATTTGAGGTGGTAGCAAGCATGCCAGCAGTAGTCATCATGGTGGCGGTAGTAGCAGTAGTAGTAGTAGTAGTAGTAGTCGAGCCACTTTTTTTTAGTAGTAGTCGAGCCCGGTGGCGTGGTGGCATACCACGTCACCGGGCTCGTCAGGTCGCGTCTGTGCCTCGCGACACACATATGTGCGCTGGTTCGAGCCCCACCGTTGCACATATGTATTTGGGGGGTCCGTCTATTAAGCAATGCGAAAAGCAGTCCCATGGACGTTAAATCTTGGCTGAGAGTCAGCCCCGAAAGGATTTAGTAGTAGTAGTAGCATGGTAGTGGTATTTCTACATTGTCATGCGCTTAGAATGAAGTTCAAAGTAGTCGCAGCAGCAGCAGCTGCTGCAGCGAGACACAATGTCGAACGTCTATGCTGTTCTCATGCAGACGTAACCTAGCCCCGCTGGAACTCCGCTAGTTCGCTGGAGAAAAAACAGACGATTAGCTGCCTCTGCTGCGGCGCTCCATAGGCGATTCGATTCCTTTGTTACGATTTAGCCGTTGCGGCTTCAGCAGTCATGACCACCGCCACGCTGCCAACTAGGCCAAAAGGCAACGCAGTTTCATTCTACCGGACCCTGCTGCGGAGTTCGCTGGCTGAGCAACACAGGCCATCGGTCAAAGTCGTCAGCGAAAACAGAGAGCGGGTCGTTTGGATCTGGGACGGCGGTGCCACAACGCCAACCGACTTGAGAGCAACCAGCTTCAGCCAATAACCCCTGGTCGGTCGGTGGCTCGCCTCAAGCTAAGGAGAGGAGGTTAAGTGTCTGTAAGGAGTGCATCTAAGTACTTTTAAAATGCTCTCTACGAACTGGCGCCGTGGGTGTCTGGTCAATAGGTCGGTATGGGACGGGGGCGTAGTGAACCAAGAGTTACAGTCCAACAACAGAACATACAACAAGAATGCCGTTTTTCGCCACATTTACTCTTTCCCCTTTCTGCCACACACCCACACAAACACACTTATACGCAGCACAGTATTGCCCTAGTGAAACGGTGAGAATTCAACGACAAACAATGTCTGCACTCTACTTAAGCGACTTATAAGCGTCCGCATGCATCGCCGCGTTAGATCTACCGCGTTAGACCCAAAAACGCAATTGCATTGCTACGATAAAAGTGAGGGTAAAGTTACAGAGCATACAATGCTCGTCAATCTAGTGGTGTATATATATATATATATAAGTATATATATATATATATATATATATATATATATATATATATATATATATATCCGCTTTCCACGCTCATACATATTTAGTCGCAGTACGACCAGATGGCTCGTTTGCGGTTACCAGAAGCATACTCAAGCTACACAAAATAAGCTTGTTACAAGCTCCTTCCACAGAGATTTTCTTAAATTGATTCCACCAATATTTCAAAAAAGCATCCTTATTATTACAGTATATATATATCCCTATTATAACAGTATATATAAGCATGCTGCACATGTTATACGTGAGCCAGAACCAGGGCCGTGAAAGTGAAGCTCAAGTCAGCCGTTCTTTGAGTGGGTATTCTGCAGGCCATTGCAGTCAAATCCCGCGGTGCTGGGCCACCGCTCAGCGTGAGCCCAGCCTACGTAAAAAAATTTCATCGTCATCACCAAAAAGCACAACGCTATAGGCCTTCACAGATGCCAGATGCATCGAAATCGTGAATTTGCCAGGTCCATTCACAGACATCAAAAATATATTCAGCTTCAGATAACGTGTCAGGTTAACTTACATACTCTGCGGTTCTGTCCTACAGGATTAAAAATGAGTTAAGCCACGGTAGACTCATCACGTACACTAAATGGTAAAGAACATTTTAATATTGTGTTCATATTCTGAAATGTTGACGAGCCGCCTTAATTTAATGCAATGACTGAACATCTACAGGAAATATGCAAGTGTTAAACATGGGATCTAAAAATTCTAAGACTTGTAATCGTATCCAAAGCAAACCCGACCAGATCATGTAGAAAATCTTTGCTTGGCCTCCACTAGTGGATTACATTAAACATATTTTTTTATGTTTTCCTTTTACGTTAAAATACCTAAACGATTTTAAACGTCCCGCACCAAAAACAATCTTAGAACTAAATCTGTTTTTAGATATATCAGAATCGTCCAGACCTGGCTGACATTTGGAAAGAACATGGCACTACTCTGGACACGATGTCACCACGCACGACTGACTGTTCTGTTTCTCCGCGTACTGGCCACTATTGCAGTGGTTTCGACCTGCCGCATACCTCTATGGTATCAACTAGATACCCTGGCCATGCCTCGTTTGACTGTCCTTATGTAGTCCGTATGCAGTGAGCTAGTTGAGCCCGGTGGTGGCGCGATGGGTGCATTCGCCTGCGCCTCGCGACCGGAGGAGACACATCAGAGGTGCGCGGGTTCGAGCCCCATAGTTGCACATTTGTAATTATGGGGGCCCTTCTATGAACAGCAATGCGAAAAGCAGTTCCGTGGACGTTAAATATTAGCTGGAGGTCAGCCCGAAAAGTATATTAGTGAGCTCACCTGAAATGACTAGTCAGTACGTGGACGGTGCACGTTGCCAGACGCTGTCCGCTAACTACTACGATTGACGACCAATACAGCAATTGTACATCGATGATTTTGGGAGCTGGCTTGTGAGTGCTGCAAGTTTATTATTTCATGCGCATAGTGTAGGAGTATTCAGGCGCTGGTTGCGTGAGCCTCCTTCTATGACGGCTCCAGCCCTTATGTGTGCATAGAAGACGATGCTCAAGCATGCTAATGAGAACCGTACCGCTATTTGATCTAAAGTAAGTTGATCAGCGTTGTTGTTGTTGTTGTTGTTGTTTATGTTTCACGTAGGACAGAGACTGGAATACAAATGCAAGAAGTGAGTCTTCGTTGCAATTCCATAGCATCACAGGTAGCGCGTCCTAGACTGGAAGAGGCTTTTGAGGTAGAGAACGCAAAGAGGGAGGATAACCTGGACTCTCGTTGGAGCTCGACTACTAGTCAATAATCTCACAGCGTTTCTCTCCGCCGCCGTATTCGACACCCAGTCATCTGCTTCTCCTTTGTGTTTGCAACAACACACTGCCTGTACGTCTAACAGACTCCCTTTTGACGTCCCTTATACGTCGTGAAACAATCAAGTCAAGTCAAAAGCACTCTTATTTAATGGTCATATGTGTATATCTATATTCACATTTTTTTTCAAATTATTCAATATCTGAATGTTTTGTTGCTTTTATATTACACAAAACTAGCCAAGGAAGCCTAGAATTATTGTACGAATCATTTGAGGTATTGATGTCGGGTCATAACTCAGACACGTGCAGGTCGAATCGATGCGCCGAGGGTCGGACATGAGGTCTCTGCATTTCTCTCCAAACCCCAAGTCCCGTGCGGGGCACCTTGCGATTTGACTATGCGAATTAAACAGCTAAGTTTTGTTTATTTTATTTTAATTGTTTATGTTTTAAATGCTAAACACCTAAAGGCACTGGTCCGCTAGAACGAAATTGACTTAGCACCAATAATGCGGCTATGGGGTTACACGCTATAGCACGGCTGTTACAACGATCGTTTCTCGCTAATAGAGTTAACTGACCTGCTATAGAGTGACATGCGTTTTTGGGCACCAACAGCGCACGGGATTGAGGAAATAAAACAGGTATATATTTCGACATTTATACATTGCAATTTAGAGACAAGCCGTAGGACAATCGCGCGAGCCGTTGGATATATGTAAGACGAGAAAAATAAACATCGTCGAAAATCCACGGCGTCAACATCTTGCTTCATGCGTCTTAAATATGCAGCTTAAGCGTTAAAACAATTAAAATAAGCGTTTTTGACTTTTGCCTTTCTGCTTAAGTGTTTTGAACTTTTCAGTTACATTCTCGATTGACACTAAAAGGTGTCTGTAAGTTGCTTGGTTATAACCTCGTTCTGTCCGCGATTTGTCCGCGATGGCGGCTAATCATCCGAAGGTATATATACAGAGGAGAACAATTTGAAAAATACCACCGCCGTTTACTTTGATTATTGTCATTGGACTAATATTGACATTTCGTAGAGAGATGTGTTCATAACTTCGGAGTCCTTTACCCGCGCAGCCATAACATTATTTCGTATATTAAGGTAACTCTTCAAGAATTTTCAACCTTGTTGAGGCTTTCCTGAGTCTCATTGAGATGCTTTCAGTTGCATTGTCAGCCCTCAGCTTCTCACCTCTAACCATCGAACATGGTTTCGAAGACTCATCGTATTGGGATAAGTATCAATATTTAGTTGGGCCGTAATTGCCTCGATATAAAAAGAGTGTATGGAATCGATAAATACGAGCTTGGTGACGGGCTGACGAGCTCCCCCTCTCAGATGTAATAAGCAAGTCTAGAATATTCCCGCCTCTTGTGGGTTGCCTAACAAGTTGATTTACGCCATTAATGATGCAAGAGTAGGTAAAAGCCTTCTCAGGGCTGGTGGGGTCACTTAATTGCAAATTTTACCAGTCAGTGTCAGACATGGCCAAATCGCCAACCAGACAAACAATACAATTGGCATCAAGTATTCTGTAACTTCTATTAAGCCCACAGAAAGTACGAGCTTCCCTGTGACCTCCGAAGTCGCATTAGTGACATAAGAACATATAACTCGAAGGATAATATGAATAATATGCAATGCAAGGCTCAAGCTACGGCAAGTCTCAGCCTGTGGATATCGACACTTGACAACAGTTTAGTTTGTGCAATGTCAAAGTACACACACACCCACCTCCGGGGTGCTCGACTCGGGGTGCATCGAATATTGGTCTCTTTCACTAGTTTCACTAGTAAGCCAGGTCTCTGGAATATAAATAACATTGATACTGTTTATTAAATAGTCATCTGCAAGGGAACCCATTGCACGTGGAGTTGCTAATGAACAAACATTTATGTAAAAATAATTTTAACTAGTCTGATGCACCACCAGTTCTTAGTCTTAGATCGTTTCTTATACCCGGAGTTGGTGATACACCATAGCATTCTTAAGTGCTTCGACCGCAAGGGCAAGCTGTTGTAAGTGCGGCAGAACGTAGGTAGGTCGATGGTATCATCGGTTTCAGCCGGTTGCTCTGTTCACTGGGGGTGATACAAAAAGTGTTGAATTGTGTCTGGTGCTGCCCGTTGGGATCGATATACTGTGTGTTGATCTGCTGCCATTGCTGGCGCTCTTGACCACGTCCATCGTAGTTTTCCCTTTCTCACAGCTTGGCTGGTTTGATGGGGGCCTGGGAGTCCCCACGGGATGCGGTGAGGTGGACGTTGAGAGGTTACGTTGGGACAATGTCCGTTCGGTTGCAAAGCACGTACGCTGCGTGCCGGGAACTGAGAGATGACACTGTCTGGCAGTGAGGTTAGTACTTCTCCCAGAACACTCTCCCACATGCAATGCACAAATGCGTGTGGCCTTAACCTGCTCTACCTTATTAAAGTTTGTGCCGTCACCACCGAAGTAGGATGGGCTTACGACGAATTTAAGCCCCCCTTCTGCTAGGCAATAGCCCTGAAGTGCCCTGTTTCACACGCCGACAGAGCGAAAGTTATTCCTGGACTTCTTTACATCGTAAACTTGTGGTATCGAGCACGCTATGAGATCTATACTTTCAGAACAGCAATGACTGGGGGAGTCAGTAAGCGAGGAGTAAGTAAAACCTACGAGGTTGTGACGAGCGTACGTAACCGATTTTACACCAAAAAGCATTGACTAAACCTACCTAAAGGATAGCTTTTATATTTGCATCTTTGGCTGCTGAATTCCCAAACCTTTTCGAATGCTGAAGTCATTCGAAGCCCGCCCATGCCATGTACAATAAGTTGATCGCTTCCATCTACCATACCCTCAGTGTACTGCGACATATGGCAAAGATTGTAGTCTCCACAAATAATCTCGATATTTTCGAGGTTTTCACCCTTTCCGTTGCGATAATTCATCTGCCTCTAGCCGGGCCTCAGCTGGTGATCACTGCTGATGCTGATTATTCAATGCTGACTAAATTTTCACATATTTAACAGCAGGACGACTGCAGAAAAACCTGCAACCTGCATAGTGGCAGCCCTGCTCTTCTAGCAATTTGATCTGTTCTCTCTTTCCGACAGCGATGCTTGCCGCTTTCAGCTGGCTTTTCGTATTTTTTTTCGATTTTCCAACTCTATTTAGGGTTACAATTGGCATTTGTGAATCATAGCGTATGAGAATAATCATATTGTTAATAAGTCATACTTATGTAATCAGTATCTAAGAATCATCATGTAAAAATCTAAGAATCCACTTGAACGGAGATGGTTTAGGTGAAAACGTCCGGCGACGGTGTCTATTTAATTTTTTGGTTAGGCTAGAATAGACTATACTAAACAAATTGTACATACATTTTCCGAATTTTAAACGACTAACTAGGTAAGAATTTATACTTCAATGCTGTGATACATCTTTGCAGGCAGAACCGGCAGGTGCACAACTCATACTCATATGCGACGTTTGAACTGTTTTTCATATGCGACGTTTGAACTGATAAACATTTACTATGAACATGGTGTGTATGTAGCGATTGTCACATGCAGTACCACACTAAAGGTGCAAGGCTGAATACGTCCAAACCCCCGACCTTTTGAGATTAATCATATATAATAAAAAACGCCTCTCAAGCTAGTTAAAATTTGCCAGCGCGAGGTGGTTTGACACTCTGTCAGGACCATACGTCAGGATCCAGAAAATCCTACGAGAAGCCTCACTGCTGAGAACACGGACAGTCTTCGAACACTGTCCACTTTCGAGAGTGACAAGTAATATTCGTACTGTGTCGTTCATATGCGCTGTGAACGCCGTTCCCATGAAATGAACCCAAAGGCGGGAAAGAGCTAGCGAACTCCAACCGTCCCGAGGCAACGTATGACGTCTCTGGAAGCCAATCGTCCTCCACGCCTGGATTTTATGGCTTTATTTAGCTTAACTTCCTTCGAGACAAGGAATGCTTCTACCGTACATGTAATGCGCTTTACGGCATCGCGGTCGCGATGTTGGATCACAATATCATCTGCATACGTCACCGTCAAGGCTTTTTGGTACTTCCTGCCGGACGTAACCAACACGGTCGACGAGGTGAAGGGTAAACGAGACGCAGCTTAACGCCCTTGCGGAGTTCCCACATTTGGCTTACTTTCCAACACACCACACTCACTGCCTACCAATAAGATGTTTTCATCAAAAAAACTTGCTAATACACCAGGAGAGGGCCACTTACTCCTGCTTGTTGGCATGATTCAACCAGAAGATGAGGAGGGCACGATAGAGATTTGAATATGGTTTTTCATCACCATGCCTATTCTTGAACCGATGAGAAATCTGGCGACATGTTTTTCAGACTTTAGGCATCATCTCCTCTTTAAAACTACAGAAAATAAATCACAAAGAGTTTCCGCTAAGAGAGGGTTGACGGAATGCAATGCTTATAGCAGACCTGATCGGGCCCTGAACAGAGTCGTATATAGGCTATCTGTGGTCAAAGTAGTCCCTCTCCTACCTCGCCTACACTATATTGTAGGCGAGGTAGCAGACTCGTGAAAAACACGGGCGTGATCTATTCTGCCATAACCTGGCCCATCTTACTGCATTTTTCATCGTCCTGGCCAGCAGGTCACAGGTGGTATCGCTGTCAAGGCTCATCTCAAGACCGTCTACCGTTCCGTCCAAACGAGATAGATCAATCTGCAGACCAGCGTGGAGAGGTTGTGTCGGTCTCGCCAAATACCGGGAACAACGATAACGGTCAACACTGGTAAGTGTTTTCGGACCGTCTCAAAAACATCGAAACTTTTAACTTTACGGTTGACAAGGTTGTGAAACAACACGTCGATAATGCTGTTTCCATTATGACCTGCATAGTAAAGTCTTGACGCACGTTCCCGCGTCTTAGACTAATATTTTCCACCCTCCATCTGAAGCAGCACTCGCCTTTATCATCGTTGGCTCCACAAGCGATTTTGGCACTTAGGTCACCGTTGACGATTGTTGGCATGTTCAGGTTGTATCATGAAAGTTCAACGCTTACCGTCTCAGCAACCTCCGCGGAACTGTATATACGTGAAATAGAACAAAGCGACGTTTACTCTTCCAGCGAAGAGCACCACGCGGTATTCATCCTTCCTGACGCATTGCACCGGTGGTAAGCGTTTATGTAAGTAGATAGATAACCCAGTCGAGAACGGAAGTCCGTCTGTGAAGCAATGCGAAAAAGCAGTCCCGTAGACGTTAAATCTTGGCTGAGGGTCAGCTCGAAAACCTTACTTTTAGATAGATAACCCACCCCTTAACTCCCTCGCAGTTTCAGAGAACCACCCGTAAAAGTATGCTAGCCGGTATTCCTGCAGTTCTAGAACTGACCTGTTTCCTGCGGGGCTTGGACTGCAAATAGGAAACAATTCTCCTTAACCCAACTCTCGCATGAAACGTTCACAACGCAGCGACAGAACACGTTTATCTTTGGCCAGAATTCATTTTTGCAATAGTCTGCGTAATCTTCGTCATGTAGCACCACACAAGACACAGCATCACCACCATGTGTATGTAACCTGCAAATTGCCCTGCCATTGCGCTTTGCTTTCGGCACCACCGCCGTCGTCTTCTGCGTCGTTCAAGCCACTCTCAAGGCGCGGATCTTCCCAGGTCCGACACAGACTCTTATTTCGCCCATGCTATCAGTTGCGCTGCTCCTCTGCATTTGATGTTTTGTTTGCCTATATTTTGTGGATGAGTTTGCAATCGAGCAAAGAAATACTATTATTATTATTATTATTATTATTATTATTATTATTATTATTATTATTATTATTATTATTATTATTATTATTATTATTATTATTATTATTATTATTATTATTATTATTATTATTATTATTATTATTATTATTATCATTTATTTAATATGTCTTAGAGCAATACAGTTGTGAGGTGTGAATGTGTATCCTCATTATTTTATAGTTTCTTTCTTGCTGTCGTCAGCCCATCGCACCTAATATCGACGCGGCGTTTTCTCTGCAAATTGCCAATGAAAGCAGCTGCCTCAGAAAGTCGCCTTCGCGTGCATCTCCGGTGTTTACTTGTATTCGATCACTTAAGTCTTTAATAAATGTCCTTGTTCTTCTGCTGACTGGGCCCATTGTCTCCATTGCAATCGGCACGAAATTGTATCTAGACTCTAACGCTGTGTATTTACGCCACTTTTCTTTCTCTGCGTGTTCGGCCACCCATCCCGCCTCGGTAGCGCTGTGGCACACATAAGACGGTGCGGCTGTGCAGGAGACTGTCACATCCCAAACCAGGCATTTGCCTTTTTTCCACGGCGGAATAGTGACACCGTCGGGCCTTTTATCGTCATGAAGTCCTAGTCTGGGTTCCAGCATGCTAGGTATTCCCGCCTTCCGGAGAGCTCTTTGAATCACTGCATTTATTTCTGTGTGCCTGAGAGCCCGACCTTGGCTCTTGATGCAGCTCAACGGGTGGAGGCCATTCTTCTCTACTGGTTTTCCACAGGCCTTGCAAATGTGTGGTTCGCATATCGTCCCGCCGATTCTGAGAGCCGACACCATGCGGAATGAGACGTTGTCCAGCATGGTGCCGAGCTGTGGCGACGGGAGAGCCCTAAGGAATCCACCGCTGAAGGTGTCTCGTGTGGCCAAGAAGACTGCCTTCTCCGTAGAAGATTCAAGGCTTTTGGTGATCTCACGGGCTATAACTTTACATCTGTAGTTATCAAGCACTCTCTGCGTTACACGTTTCTCCCAAGGAACTGGATCCAACTTCAACTTGACAAGCGACTCTGCCTCCTGCTTAGCTATGTGCAGCCGGTGGTGAGCACTCGGGTCGACTAGCGCCTCTGCCAGCGGGCTGAATTCTAGCACAGACGCTGCGTAACATATGGGTGCCAATTCTACTGCTGATCGAACACCCAGTCCACCTTCTCTTATGGGAAGGCTTGCTCTTCGCCACGTATCGTCCGTAAAATCGATGTTAAGGACTTCACTCAGTATGTCTCTCGTAGAGTCGTCATACGCTAGCAGGGCGTCGGGACATTGGCTTGTCGTTATTATTATTATTATTATTATTATTATTATTATTATTATTATTATTATTATTATTATTATTATTATTATTATTATTATTATTATTATTATTTTTTATTATTACTATTTTATTATTGTTTATTGCTGATCATACAATTGTGAGGTCTGAACATGTATTAATATATAATTAAATATCTCGGTAGCAGTCTCTTCCTCTCAAAACATTGACACAATTATACAGGCAGCGTTACCTCTGCATACCGCCAGCGAGAGCAACTGCCGCAGGAACTCGCTCTCTCGTCGGTCGCCTGTGTTCTCCTGTATCCGCTCGCCAAGCTCTTTAATGAATCTCCTTGTGCCTTTACTAGCGGGGCCTAGTATTTCCATAGCGATAGGCACGACGTGGTATCTGGGCTCTAAGTCCCTGTACTTTCGTCTTTTTTCTCGATCTGCATGTTCGGCGACCCAGCCGGCCTCAAGGGAACTGTGTCGCAGGTAGGACGGGGCAACCGTGCAGGATACTGTTGTATCCCATGCCAGACACTTACCGCAAGACCACAATGGAATAGTGGCTCCGTCGGGCCTCCTGTCACTGCTTGTATCGAGTCTGGGCTCCAGCGTACTCGGTATGCCTGCACGACGCAGGGCTCTTCTTATGATCGAGTTAAGTTCCGCGTGCCTAGCGGCTCTTCCTTGGCTTTTGATGCAGCTCAGGGGGTGAAGGCCGTTACTCTCTACAGGCGTCCCACAGGCTGAGCAGGTGTATGGCTCGCATATGGGTGCTCCAATTCGGAGCGCTGTCACCATGCGGAAGGAGGTATTGTCCAGCATGGTGCCCAGCTGCGGCGAGGGTAGAGCCCTTAGGTATCCGTCACGGACCTGATGCCAAGCCCCCCTTCCCTAAGGGGAAGAGTTGCCCTTTGCCAGGTATGGTCAGTCAGAGTGACGTTAAGAACTTCACCTAGAATTTCCATTTCGTCGAAGTCCTGCAGACCGGCCAGCTCGTTGCTCGCAGGGGAGATCCACAGGATGTAATTCAACCTTGGCGAGCCTAAGCTATATCTCCAGAGGCAAAGAGCTGCCTGCGGGTGCATTGTGAGGAGGCGGGGTTTAATCCGCAAAAGCGCGTTGCGCTTAACTGTAATCGTCTCAAGAATTCTTCGAGCTCCAATCGGGGCACCTAGAATTTCCAGGTCCGCCTGATCAACTCTCTTCGATCCGGGCAAGATGTTTTCGATGGTTCTGAACATTTCGCCCTGTTCATGGGAATCTCCGTCTACGGCGATGATTTCGCATTTAGAACGATTTGGTTGCAGTCCTCCTTCGTCTGCGGACCTTAAAACATTGAGAATGTCACCGACAACTGAGTTTACTGGGCCTCCCAAGGTGGCGTCGTCCAGATACCAAACCTTTAATGGACTGTCCATACGGGCCACTATCTCAGAGATTCCAATACTGAACAAAGCGGGGCCGAGCGGATCGCCCTGTTGTACACCGTTGGATGAAAGGAGAGGTTCCTTATCGGCCCAAGATAGTAGCGATGGCTTGATGTAGCTCTGCAATGTAAATGGGAAAAGCTGGGGCACTTTCGATTTCACTTCATTGAGAATTACGTCGCGTCGGATGGTGTTAAAGGCATTTCGAAAATCGAGCTTTACCACCACACGTGGGGGACCGTCCGCCTCTATGAATCCTCGAACCGCGTGTGCTGCAGCCCCACCTTTTACTGAAACACCAACTTGCTTATTATTATTATTATTATACTATGGCGGCTTATTTCCTGAATTTAGTTTGAATCAGGGTGCGTAGTCCGGGGGCATCTTCACATCATACGGCTATTAAAAAGCAATTGAACTCTAGCTGCTCGAACCGCGAGTTGTCGTTCCGTCTCTTTAATTATTTACATGTGGTTAACCTAATAAACGAATGCGCGAGTTTTTCGAACCACAATAGACCCAGCCGAGCTTGTCTTGGCGCCTGCGCGGTTATTTTTGTTGGTCTCTCCAGCAGACTTTCTCGCCCTTGGTTCGGTGCACGACCGCCTTCTCCTCTATCTGCCAGCCGTGCTTTCTTGTTCCTTCACGTTGCCCGCGTTTTGCCGCTTTCCTCGCTACGTTCATTTTGTCGCTTAGCCTAGAGCTCATGCCCTCTGCGATTCTAAGCAGTGCGGCAAACTGTTCTTGTGGGATTGTCCCCATTTTGACAACCCGCTTCTGCAGTTCCGAGTGTGCTAACCACAGTTTCACAAAGTTCCACTGGGATGCACTCAATTGGCCGCTCAACGTGCTCTGGCTTGATACCTGGGTGACATAGGCTCCACACGCAACAGAATGCGAATCCTTGGGGAGCGTGGAACATTTCGAACATCCGAGCGTTATGACTACTGGCAAACAGTCAAACATATAAATACAGAATTATGATCAGTAAATTATTTTTATTACTATTATGAGGGCAGCTGGCAATAGAGCCCCGTTGGGAGCGAAAAAGATACTGGCACCCGCGCTAAATAAACGTAAGGCGGAGTCGCAAGAGAAGTCGAAGGGGAAGGAGAAGGAAGCTTATAGGAGTAGCAAGGCAGGCAGAGCCGATTCTGAACGCATCTGCAGCAAGCGGTAGCTTAACAGTTGTAAATTTTCCCCAAAGCTGGTACCCGGCCTACGGTGCACTGGGTGTGGTCAAATGTAGTGAACATTATCATAGCTGATGTCTCCTGAATCGAGGAGATTACTGAGAGTGTTGAATTGCCGGAAACTCAATTGATTGTGGATGCCAATGACAATGAAGACGCTGGGCGTGCTGTTTTGGATAATGGATGGACACAGGTTTTAAGTAAGGATACAGCAAAGAAGCTGGGGAAACTACGGTCACAGGTTGGGGCAATCGGGTCAAATACCGTGCGTAATTCAAAGGGCATTTGTCGTGTTTGCAAAAAGAATTGAGCAGGATTGTGACAGTGAACTAAATATTGGCAGAGGTCCTTTCTAGGGGCAACATGCTGGCCCTCTGTAGTGAGTTGTTTCGGCTATAACCTTATACTAAACCTAAACTAAAGTCTGAATTTATTCATGTTTTGACCAAAGCAGTTAAAGTGACCAAAAAGCCTTTAGACTTTGTATGACTTCTTGGGATTTGCGTAACCACAAGTAGTGGAGAATTGGAAAACACCTGGTCACGCGTCAATCAGGTTGCCCGTGTCTTTTTGGATGAATACACATTAACAGCGCTGGAACAGGACGGAGTAGTGTTGGTTAAGAGAGAGCTTTGAAGACGACGAGTTCGTAATCCGTTTATAGAGTTTGCTACCGAGAGAGTTCTTTCATGCATCTCTCGTATGCCGTATACCGTATACTCTCGTACAGTGCAGAAGTACTCCTCGCATAAGAAAAGCGGAAATTGTCATGTATGCCGATGCCGCTGTAGCGTGTTTTAAGTATCAAAAGCTTGGTCACGTAGCCACTAACCGTAAAAATGGGGTAGCTTGTAGACATTGTTGTGAGACTGGCCATCCTGCAGCTGAATTTAGAAGAGCACCAAAATATATAAACTGTAAGGGTTGCCGTGCATCTTCCTCGTCGCTATGGCCCCTACGCGCATACGCTTGAGCACCCCGCCACAGTTTTAAATGCTATACGCTCACAAGATGTGGAATGTCCGAAGAGCCTTATTAGTGCAGCTACGCCGCTGTAAATGTTACCCCAGTAGATGAGCTAGATTTTTCTTCTTTCTTGTAAAACGCAACATGACTATGGCATTGTCAGACATGGTACGCATCGAGTTCAAAGCTGTGATTCTCAAAAGATCACGACAACTCGAAAGCATGGGTAAGCTCTTGAACGGAGAGAGTTCTGGGCTGGACGTTATAGTCAAAACTAAAGCATAGATAAATAAATTAAAAAAAAAAAAATTAAATGGTTTATTACCGGTATGTATTTCAGGCGTGTCACGCATCGGGAAGCGCTGCTGGGGTCGTTGGAAGAGGCATTTTCAATGGGTTCAGCTCTGTCATGCATAATAAACGAGTAATCAGTCTGAATTTGCTGGTTAACTCAGGAACTCAAGAAAAACTTTCAATCAGTTTTGGTGGCCACTTTGTTTAAGAAAGATATGTCGTGCTCTTTTTGACTGAGTACTTAGGACGTACAAAGTTCGATGTCCACAATTATTCTCCTATTTAGAATGAAGGTGACCGCAAAAATCCGAAAACTTTATATAAGTAACGGGGGTTGAAATAACAGGAATAGTAAAATAATCAACTGGATTGTCCCAAGACGACATTGTCCTCTATTCTTTTCGGTTCCACTTTTAAAACGGCCCTGTCTGAACGGCTATTAAAGAACTTGTCGAGAGAGCTATATGAGTTTTACCGTACGCAGATGATATTGTCACAATTTGGGGAAAATCCTATACAATGTCTTACTTTATAGATGAGGTGGTGTAAACATGCAGTGAGATAAAAATGTGGCGGTTACATTCCGAATAGGCGGTTGATAAGGCAATAAGGACACCCTAACATTTCGTAGAAAGAGGATTGAATACGCAAACGATCATTGAATTTGCAAACAACAAACTACATTTACCTATTTGGAAATTACTGTCACGACGACGGAGATTGCTTTCGAGTTTATGCACAGGAGAGAGTAAAAAAAGCGACAAGGGCTGCCTAGCGGCGATAAAAAGCCCGCTGATGTGATTTTTCGTGCAGCAGTGGCATTGTTCAGGCCCAAGGTGAAACCAATAGCTACGTACGCGCTACAACTCATATGAAGAAAAGTGGATATCGGAAATTATATATTCATTTACAAGTGGATCTGGAAATCTAGGAAACAGAAGCCGGAAAGCAGAGAAAAACTTTGCGTCTTTAAGGAAGCAAGCTAAAGAGTACCCACCGTATCCGCCAAACGTTTTAGACTGCAATGGGCCATACTATCGAATTATTCTTGCCTTCCGCTTGAAAAGAAAGTGATTTGTTGGGTTTTGAGGCAACGAACCGTTCCAGTTAGCCGAGAGGTCCGATCGGCCTTTTCGGCTAGATTTGCATCTCTTGCGAATATGCTGCCACAGCCCGCCTCGGGGCGTGCACGATACGCAGAGCCAGACCACACCGAACTCAGGATAAGACGACCACATCAACCCGTCGCAACGCCACCTACACCTTATACGTAGCCACATCCAGTGCAAGCAGCCGGTTCGAGAGAGCACAAACACTATATATATATATATATATATATAGACTCCGTGTATATATATATATATATATATATATATTTAGACTCCGTATATATATATATATATATATATATATACAGAGTCTTCTCAGCACGAATACCATACATATACAGTCATCTCCACGGGAATACATCGGCTGACAGTTTGCCATCAGTGGGATGTCGCTGCCGATGCCCTTGGATGCGAGCGTGTCGTTTAGGATGCTCTTCGGTTGAGGTTATCGGTCGAATCTCGCTAAAAATTATATTCTATGGACATCTGCAGCAACAACAACAACAAAGGCGAGTCAGTAAGTTGATCGCTTTGGCACCGGTCGTTGGTCATCGCGTACTACTAAGTGATGAACGCTCGGGACTACCTGTACCCGAACCTGTCCTCTCCCGAACCTGACCATTAAGTACAACCCGACGTTATTATAAGCAGATTAAGCACGCTTGGGAAAAGCTAAATATAGCAGATTGATTAGCGAGGTAGCTGGATGTATGTATGTGTATGTGTGGATGTCTGTGTATGTGTACTAGTGTATATGCGTCAGTTCTTTACCCCATTTGACGCAAATGCGATTCTTTTGTTGGCTCTGCTCTTTATCGACTAGTTGCTTGCACCGGGAAACAAGGCGGCCCAGCGCGGGGAAAAGCGTAGTCGCCTCAAACATTGTCTGATGCGGCCAGTGGTAGCCCACCCATCCGCAGCGTTGATTGAGAACGAAACAGAATAGACGTGAATAGACGATGAAGAAGAAGAAGAAAAAGCAGAAGAAAAATAAGAAGATGATAAACAAAATGACGCCGATGACGGCCATAGGAAATATAGGCGGCATCAGCAGCAGCAGCAACAGCGCCGGTGGTATATTAGTGCATCTGCAGATCTGTATGTGCGTGGTCTGTGCGCATTGTGCAGGAATCGTGCCGGCGTGCCGATACAGAACGTTCAACAACAGAACAAGCGCTGCAATACAGTGGTCCCGCTGTTTTAGCTTCGCCTGGCTCTACTAGCTCCACAGTAATAATAGTACTAATAATGATAATAATAATAATATTAATAATAATAACGATAATGATAACGATCATGAGAATGATCATAGGGCAGACAAACACGTTCTGCCTCTGCTGGGGAGTGATATTGCAGCAGTGTAGTGAGGGGTGACGACTTTGCTGGCAGCTAAGGTTGCGGCGTCAGTCGTAGCCGCTTGGTACTGTCGCTTGTCGTACGCTATGCGATCGATCGTCAGCTCTGCTGTAAGTCCATTTTGCCCGTTGATCCGTTGGCTGCCCCGCTGGCGCCACACCAATGGGCCAAACGGCTACAGCGTGTAACGGCCGTCAAAGGCGAGTTTGGTTCTTCATCAGAGGAACAGCGATGCTATCCGTCCATCCATCGAGGATTAATACCCGGCTAGCGACGGGTTAGGTGGGCGCCTGCTTGCGTGCGTGCGTGGGTGGGTACAGCAACACAACGGCGCCCGAGTTCGGGCCGCTCGATGGTGTTGCTGTTACTCGGCTGTTGTTGTTGTTGGTGTTGTTGTCTTTATCGTTGTTGTTAGTGTTGCTATTACAGCGGACGCGGGTGGTCGGTTAGCCAAAACAGGGAGCTGATCGAACTGATCAACCCAGATCCTTTCCCACTTCCTAGCAGCTTCCAACTTCCTGATCGTCTTCGTCGTCGTCGTCGTCACCGTTCAGATGTGGATATAGGCCTGCCTACGAACAGTACGGCCACGGATGTCGTGGTTGCTGTAACCCCCAGTGCATCTATTACTGCCCCCCACTTTCACTGGTGCTACCCCACGATACTTCCCTCCCTCCTTCCCCCCACAGACACACAGATACTACTGATTCTAATACTACCACGACTACTACAACTGCTGTTTCTGCAACTATCGCCATTATGAACACTACCACCGAGCGGCGACTAGTGCGAACAGATATTGTAGGGAGCGCAGCGACATTGAGGATTATCGCAAGGGGGCCAACGATATATGTATGTATATATATATATATATATATATATATATATATCGTGTCTAAAGAAAAGAGAACTGGCTACAGCTACACCCCACTCCTAGAACCCCCCGTAAGTTTGTCTGGGGGCACACCGTCTTCTCAGACATTGACAGGCCGGGGGGGGGGATGGGTAAGGGAGAGTGAAAGGATGATGCTGATGGTTGTAGCGGTGGTCTTCAGTGATATCTTCGCTTTGCCTTCACGAGGTGTGTCGGAGCAAAGAAAAGCCTACCGTATAGCATAGCTGGCAGTGGTTGGCCTATGTCGATGTTCGGCTGTTTTTCTTCGATGTGTTTCAGGCAACACAGCGTCGTTTCGCAGCATCGGAGCCGGCGCGAGAATTGGTCTTCGTTGAGTCTTCACCGAGTCCGGCCGGTGCTTGCCGCCGCCGCCGCTGCTTCATTCTTCTCCCAACGTGTCTCCTCTTCCTCGCCGCTTTGTGCCTGTCGGGACAATACCAGTCTGCAGGACCAACCCTGTACGAACTATTTAGTAGACTCACATACACAGAAGTAGATCGGCACAACGCGCTGTGCGACGGAGAGCCTAAATGTTTATCTTGTCCTTCTCTTCACCACACATATATATATACATATATATATATATATATATATATATATATTTGTGTGGTATGGCCGGTAGAGAAAGACGGACAAATATATATATATATATATATATATATATATGTTGATAAAAAAGAAACAAGCCGATCTTAGGCGGGCTCTATTACTTAGCTGTATCATTTGTCTCGTTCGATCGCACAGCCTATTATTGCTCTGGCAAGCTGAGCGCCGGCGCCTTGGATCGTTCGTGCAGTCTTCCGAAACGGTATCTAAATCCGCCTTTTGGCCTAATCGTCAGAAGGCTCGCCATCGTTCGTGCTTAGGTGTCTGTCTGGGCTGACAATTGCTAGAGCGTGCAAAGCTAGCTATCTACTACGGAGTTACCGTTTTATTGTATGCCCAAAAAACACAGTGGAGGGCCAGGCTTCCCCTATCTAAGACGTGTGTTCCTTTCCCCATCATCTCAACCATACCTCCGGTCCCTTATTTTAACTCCGGCTTTTGCTCTTCCGCACTGTATGTGAGTCCGCGCTATTGTGATGAACTATATAAAAAGGAATGTATACAAGCTAATCCAGTCTCCAGCTTAGACAGTTATGCTATTTCGTCCGTTTAAGCTAGGCAGCATTTCATTCGTATGGTTTGTAGCAACCCTTTTTACGCTGTTAGTGGCCATCTACTTGTTCGCTTATTATATATATATATATATATATATATATATATATATATATATATATATATATATATATATATATTTGAAAGGAATGGGAAAAATCACAAAGAGCTTTCTAACGGAGCTGGGATCCAGAGTCGCCGGGTCAACCGGCGATAGAAGGGCATGGCAGTTCTTGCTACAAAGAATATCAGTTGAAATACAACGCGGAAACGCCGCGTCGGTAATTGGTTCATTGCCTACGGGCAACGGACTTCTCTTTCCGTTGTAGCCGAATAAGTCGGCGTCAAAAATGATATCTACAGCTAATTGACTTAATAAATTCTAAAATGCTATATTTGAAAGATAACCGTTGACCTGCTCAACATTGGGGGACCTATCATGTGAGAGACCTCACTAAATTATTTATCGATAGCCAAAGGCAATCTATATATTATAATTATAAGGGCGTTGGCACTTTCAATGGGCGTTGTTAGTGCATGTACCCGACGAAGATCAAAGCCCGCATGGAGTCGCAGAAAGTTCAGTTCGTCTTCGATAAGACAGCTGTCATAGTATTATTATCTTGTTTTATAAGGTTAAACTCCGACTTTATTGTAAAGTTGAAACGGAAACTCAAACTAACGGTGCAACAACAATAAACTTAACACCGCAAAGAACTTGTCGCCCGGGCGTGCTGGGGGGTACAACACTGTATCGACAGTAAAGCCCCCTGAAAACAAAAAGCTGGCTGCTATACAAGCCATAATACGTTGTTTAATACAGCTCAGTTTTATTTAGAGCACTTTATTATACATAATACAAGTGTACTATGGTCCGTGTAAAACGCTCGTTCTCAACAAAACAACTCAAATGACTACTTTTCAGTTAGCTCAGAAGTACCTTGTCTAAGAGACAGTTTAAGCATATAATTGCACCGCGTAAATTAAGATGATTTAAAATGGTGGCTGAATAGCATGCAATAAAAATGGTCCTAAACCCAATGTTTGTATATGAACTAGTCTGTTAAAAAAATATAAACTAATTTAATTAAGCCGATTTATAAAGGTGTAATTTAGGTTCATATATATATCGTGCACAAAAACAACTCTGCATTACATGTATAAATATTTAAAACGGACAGAATACAGCTCCACTGAGGCCAACCTTAAGCAAATTAATATATATGGACCTGGTTGGGTCCGATAACACAGTCCCCTGCTAGACTTTATCACATTCGAACTGCAGATACTGGAAACAATGATATAAAAAACGTAATTAAAAGCACAAACAAATTTAACACTTGCAATCCTCCTTATCGCTGCAGTTTTAATGTACCATGAAAGCATTGCTGCTCAAACTGGACACTCTTGGGTTTTGACCTACTTTTTTTTAGGAATGTAACATTCTCTCTTACCAGTAGAGGAATGTAACTGCAGGGCAATTCTCAACTCGATTTAATTTATTAAATAAATAACTCGAAATAATTTTGCCCGAGTAGAATTCGATCCAACGCGTGTCAAACTGAGCGTTTTCATGGAGAGTTAGCCGCCAAAACTACCACCTCTATCTAACTTTCTTTTACCAGCGTTGTATCATTTAGTATTTTTTTTTTCAATTTGAATAGTGTTCAACTGTTTGTTTATTCACATTTCTTGTGATTTGTGTGTGTCATTTAGTATTATTTTTTTTCACAAACAATTGTTTGAAACTACGGTAGAATTCAACAGTTTTATTAACGGCCTTTAGTCGACTAATCGCCAAATAGACGAGTGCTATCTGAGCTTGCATGCGCCCATTTGAGCATCCGCCAAGCAAACAATCCGAATTACGAGCTTACCGTGAGCCAGGTCTTCTGGAGTATTTGATAGTTGACTCCTTAGATTATTGGAGTGTACGTTAAAAAGTGTCCTAGTAATTAACACTTGATAGATTGACGTAGAGCAGATTTGTTGCCTTGCATGAAAAGTGAATAGGAACAACATTATCTTCCACATGATACGCAGGCGCCTCAGGAACGTGTCTTAGACACTTTCCACTAACTCTCTGTATTTAAACAAATCAGACAGGAGAGCAATATGTAAGTTTAGGAAGAATACAATAAAGTACACAGAAAAAATACATATGAGGTGTCGTTAAAATGAAACACTGGGAGATGGTTTTATAAAGCGCAATGATGCCTTCACAAACTTAGTAATGTAAAGGCTAAAATTAAAAATCAGACATAATGTATATGCCTATGTCCCGTGAACCAACAACCAAGAAATTATAGGAAAGTTGCGCGACAAGCATCCGACGACACTGAAGAAATTGTCGTGGCCTCCCGAGCCTACCCATATGCTGGATGCGGTGGCCGCGAAGGAAGGCCACATTGAAGCGTTATGAACCTTCCCTAAGAGTTAGTCAGCAGGGTATGCAAATTGTGCTAATTACCTTGTTGTTGACGAACTAGACCGTTCAGAGCATTATAAAATCCTATTATTAGAATATTATTTTGTTTGTTTTGAGCGTATTTGGGTCGTTAGGAGCGGCCGCCGCCACCGACCTTGCTGGACATTGTCGTAGACATCCTACGCCTGGTTTAAAAAATCAGTATTCCCGACAATGTGAGTGCACAGTGGGAAGGAACTTCACAAATCTAAGGTTCGTGACAAACGGTGGGGTAATAATTGCAGCGCCGTTGGCCCAATAATTCGCTAGGCCTCGCAGGGAGTCGACAGATAAACTAAATTTAGCAAATTAAATTCGCGCAATGTTCAGGAAAGCCTTGAACACTATGTGGATGGATCACTTGTTGAGGGTGGCGAGTCCGAATACTTCCTGCATGTACAACTACGTCCGAGCGGCTTATCAGGAACCTTCTATTCTGATAACGTAGGCTGAATTTATTATGTCAGAGGCAGGAATTCAGTAATGCACTCTATTGCCTAGAGGTTACTGAGCAGGTCGCATCGCTCATATGCTCACTTAATTTATGGTACCTGTACGACGGAGTGCTCAGCGGTTCCCTGGGGACGTCTCAGAAGGTCTCCGTGGTATTTGCCGAAAATGCGGCAACTAGCGGATTGGAAGTGAACGTCGCAAAAAAAAATCGTTCGCAACTTCACACCGTTCGCTTTCGAGACGTCAGAGTCTCGAGGCGCCATAACGGAAATATCGCTTAATCGCCTCTGCGCGAAGCTGAGTAATAAATACCCTTAGGAAGTAAAATATTAGGCAAGTTTCTCCGGCAGAGGTTCTTAACTTTGATCCAATTAGGCAACGCTGCTGAAGTTTAAGTCATTGAAGAATTGACCAGAGTTAGACTAACCCTGGCCGGCGACCTTGGCGTTTATATTGCATAGAGAACAGTGTTGTCAAGAATTTTAACGGACAATGTAGTTAAATAAATTTGCTGACAGGTTATGTCGAATTATACAAAACTTTATATATATATATATATATACATATAATGTAAGAAACAAAAAAAAATATATATATATATATCTGCGTGTAGAACAATCAAATGTGGTCTAGGTGGTATGGGCTTTACTTTGATAGAATATGAGGGGTACCAAGCGGTTTTACTTTTGGTATTGTAGCCCTGATGGCAGTCCGCAATAATTGTTGCAGCTACCAGAAGGCATTTACGAGTGCACACAGAACTCTGGGATTCTCCGATATACCTCACGGCGGACTTTAACGCTGCGTCGACAATATAGGAGTCAAGAAGCAACAATCAAAGAAGCCAATCAAAGACAAGTTGTGGAAGAATGTCTAGCCACCCACAACTTGAACAGGTAAACGACGGAGCCAAGCTTATATAGACATGCTAGTACATCCTAACTCGGTCAAAGACCGATATGCAATGACCGAATCAAGGCAATCCTTTACTGAGGAGCCCAGGAGACAATCACTGAGAAGCCAGAAAACATGAGCGACCATTATTGCGTCATTTAAGGTCGAGCTACTAACTCCAAGCGCAGGCCAGGCCGCCTACTGCAACCGTTCGGTAGACCGTCAACGCTAAGTTTCTGAGCGAGTAGAAGTTGATCATCGCCATCAGGCAAACGCTTGAAACAAATAGACCACCTAGAAATGCAAACGGACTGCCGTACGCATGCTGTAAGCTGGTACAGAGACATATTAGAAAGATCTGTCATCAAGCCTCAATACTGGTAAAATTAGGAACGAAGCACGGGTCTAATACTCCAGAGTGCGACGCTATCTGAAAAGCAGCGCCCCCAGTTATTGTGTTTCTTGCAGAAAGATAGCCATTACTATAAATTAACTGTTGTATCCCAACAAACGGTGACTAAAGCTTCAATCGGCGGTGTCAGCCATCACGAGTTGGTAGACGTCTGGCACAGTTTTCGCATCCGAAGTTGTTATTGGCCGTCCAGTCGTGCATCCTCGCTATATTACAACTCTTTTGAATGAGACAATTCATCAAGTAATGGCATCTCTGTACGCCGGTGCATCAGCTTGCAAATTGCATCTAATTCGGCCTTAATTTCCGTTGCGGGTAAGCCTTCACAAAGTGTTTAATGACAGCGCGGTTTCCGTTCACTGCCAGTCTTCTGACGCATAAAATATCGGTCAAAACTGTTACAGCTGATCCAAAAAATGTCTTTAAATCCTCAGCTATTTTCCTGATAGCCGTTTGGCGATTGTTGAGGTTGAACTTTTGCAACGTTTTCTTTTATTATTGACGTTGACGGCCTCCTCGAACGGGAGTAATCTCCGGTCACTTTTGGTACATCGCAAAATCGACGGTACCATGTCTACACAGTGTTTCAGGATATTGTTTAATTACCATACGCAGTTCGTAGCATTTCCACCATTTTAGAACATATGATTTGTTTTTTAACACAAAACCTTATTTGTTGCTCCTCTATTTTCGGCTCCTTAAAAATCGCCGAGTCTCGTTTTCTTCACTTTGTTGAAACAATCAACGCCGCCACCGACTTACGCGTGTGTTAGCTAGGCCTGTGTGTAGCTGATGAATAGCCCTTCTAAGAAAAACAAAGCGGAATACCTTAGTGGTGTCGGTTCAATATTTAAAATTCGGTATATATATACGCGTTTCCAAATGATGTACACTCAGTTTAAGGTGTGTCAGTTCTTGTTTAACAAATCATTTTTCCCAAGCGAATGGGGGAATGTCCTGTTCAGGAATGAGAGTGCGACTATCATCTGTCATACTGCTGTGGATGGTCAGACAGTGGCGCTAGTTATAACGTGATGTTCGGCCATCCATATTCAGCATAACATGAAAATTGTTTTTTTCATTCTCATTCCTAAACAAGACAATACGGCTCTATGTACTTTTTTGAAAAAAAAATAATTTTTGATAAAGTTCTACCATCGCTTAAAGTAAATGTTTAATTTAGGAACACATTATATATATATATATATATATATATATATTATATATATATATATATATATATATATATATATATATATATATATATATATATATATATATTATAGATACGGTGTTTGTTCTATATGCGATGCAAACGTTTCAGCTCCGTTCATCTTCAAGCAAACCACCTTATCGACCTGGTCTGAATCGGTGTAGGTCAGGTGAAGAAGACGAGCGCCTTAGGGCAAAGAAGCCTTCTTCTGGCCCTCTGGCCAATCGAATCAGTGATCTCATCGAGTTTGCCAGCAGTCGTGTCCCGCATATAGTTACGGTAGTGTTACGCCATATTGCACGATAGCTTATCGGTAAACTACGAAATGGGCACGTTGGATGGATACTGCTTTGCTTCCTTAAGTTATCAAACGAAAAATGGCGTCGGGGACGTTCAAGTCATCGTTACTCTCATACACACACAAATGCCTAGGTACCCTATCTATAATGTGGCAGATGATGCGCCGCTTTTGCATATATATATATATATATATATATATATATATATATATATATATATACGACAAAGATAGAGTTATTTATGCTTCACGAATAAGAGATCAACCCTCAATACGCATTTGAAGTATGTTTCTTGCTCTCATAGAAAGAAGCGCGAGAATGAGCAGTCAGTACATCTTTAAGGACAAGATGAGATCTCATCTTATCCCTGAAGATGCAATGAATATATCATTTGGGTGCGAATAGTAGACGAAAAGGCAAACGCGAGACTAGTCATTAAGCTAGAAGCAATAGAACCCTTGTATTTTGCGAATAATTGGTCTTGCCATGTTTCGGTACGTGGTCGAACTGAAAGACTCCCTGCTATGCAAAGCTGTAATTCAGAATATTCGCTCATTCTAGTATCGTCAGGGAATACAAAGGCCCCGTAACGAACCCGGTGCTCCTGCAGCTCGGCAATGATGCGCAGCTGGTCGTTTTCCAGCTTCTTACCGAGCTATGTCGAAGGCAGAGCGCTACAACACCCATTTCATGTGCAACTGGTCGAAGTCGATTTTGAGTGTAGCCTGTTAAGGTCATTGATTTTCAAGTAGACGCCCTGTTTATACAGAGTTACATTTACTAGATAGCTGTCTATATTGCGTGGTGCTCGTCTTCGTACACCCACTCAGAACCCCTTTGTGGAGTTGGGTCGTAAAGATGTTCGAAACTGCGTTCAACTAGACTTTTTTTCGGGCTGACCCTCAGCCAAGATTTAACGTCCACGGTACTGCTTTTTGCATTGCTATTCATAGACGGGCCCCCCATAAATATAAATGTGCAACGGTGGGGCTCCAACCGCGCATCTATGTGTCTCCTCCAATCGCGAGGCGCAGGCGAACGCACCACGCCACCGGGGTCGACACGTTCAGCTAGACAGATTACCTTAGCTTAAAAAGCAGCTAAGTTGATATTTTAAGCTCTTTGAATCGGTTAAACTTTACATTGTTCTGCAACTGCGCCCCTAATAGTGATACAAAGTCTGCTACTCTTCAATGACTTGTGTCAAACGGTAGTATGGCTGACCCACCATGCCCCCCACCCCACAAATGAAGTTGTGAAAAGCCCGTTGAATTTGAAAGTGACAAGGTCTGGTCAGTGTTATGTAAGATATTGGCCATCAAACAACTCCTTACAAATATATTTGAAAACATATAGACATTCGCCGTGCCCGTCATGACTAAGCTCACCTGGCTTTATGCATTTTACATTGGTATCTAGCTGTGCCATAATGAATGTTGTTAGATTTCCGCGACATGATCGGCTGTCGCAAGCAGCACATGTTAGATTTCGCCCCTCCGATGTCTTGTTTGTTTAGTATCTTCTTATATCTGAGATGTTACTTCAAAGTCGGGGGTGATCGACTGGGCTAAAGCTGTGGCTCTCCGATTCGCGAAGGGGTTTCGGCTGCTCTGCCAAATTGCGTCTATTTTTCTTGGCTTCTGCGCAATCAGGCAAACGGTTTGTATTTTTACTGGCTTCTGTGCAAAAATCATAAAGATCGATGAGGCTTCTTTTACAATCTCAGCAATACTGCCAGTACTCATGACAGGCGGCCGAATTTCATCTAATATTTGGATAGCTTCGACTCCGAGAGTGCCACCGGCTAATCGACTCCGGGAGTTGCTCGTGGGAATTTGTACCGCTCTTGAAGGCTTTGCAAAAATGCAGGCCCTCAAGTACAGCAAATATCTTCTGATAGTAAATAGTGTCTGGATTTATTAATCGTAGCACCCGTGGTTTTTTTGGATTAACATGGAACTGCATAATACGTATAAGAACTGCTCGAACGAGCGAACGCTTGTCAGTATATACGTTCCATAACAATTGAGATTTTCCGATAGCGATTGTCCCACCTCAGTCAAATGATCGATTCCCGAAAGTGACGTCTAGATAAAAGCGTTTTAAATGTTTAAGTGGCTGAGGCATGGTTTCAAAACATTTGACACAATTGTTAACGCTATTGTGAAGTTTGGAAGTTTGCTAAACTGTGATTGTTCACTAGCTCAGCCCATGTCGTCCACGATGGAGGCCTCGTTTTCTCAAAAAACAATGCAATGACATGAAAGTAATGACAACATTTGTCTCAACTGAGCTGTGATGCTCAGTATTTAGGATCATCGTGCAGGAGACTGTCATGTTCCACTATAAAAATTCCTCCTATGCCCGTAATTGGTTAGATACTGATAGACATTGATTCATAGGTGGGTACTAAACCGCCTAGCTTGGGTGCAGATATGCCAACCCTTCTTTAAATTACACGGTTGACCCTGGCGTATCTGGCACTCAAAGCACCTATTCTCAGCGCGCACGCCATGCGAAATGAAATAGGATCCAGTACAGGTTTAAGCTGTTGTGACGGCAGGGGTTTCAACCAACTTCTATTAACATATCATGTACTGCTAAAGCATTGTGCTGTTTTTTTAGTGTTTGAAGGTCTCGAGAATTTTGCTGGCCGATTCTGGTGTGAATGTCGTTTTCTCTGCGAGGGAGTCAAATCGCCCACAACAGTTCCACGGGTTGGCACTGGCCTATGAGGAGCCATTCTTTTTCCCGCATGATGTCATGATGTCACAAACTTGAGTGCAGCAGGGCGACCCATTGGGCCCATCTCATCAAAGGGTTAGCTATCGACTCTCTCGAGTGCCCACTCAACGTCTTGCACTTAGACGACGGTGTTCTGGGCGGCACCATGCCGTGACAGCTTCTGACCTTATAGCCCCTTCAATGCTCAGTGCTTGCGCGGCCCGGGCCAGGCATGCTTAGCTTTTACCACAACATCCGGTACCCTTGCAGGTTTAAAAATAGCGGACAATTTGCTCCGACAGCGCCTGTCACTGAGTGAGCAACGGGAAATGCGGTCCCGGTGCGGCGAACCCTCCAGAGATGGCTGATTCGCACACCGGAACCGCGCACTGGTGCACACGTTCGTAGGGGTCCAAATGCCCCCACCTTTGATGTTAAATAAAAAATATCACGTTGAATATGTATAGAGAGCCAGACTGGACTAGTGAAATGGCGTAGCAAAGGGGCCCTTCTGATTGATAGTACTTTTTCTGATTTTGCGGCCACCTTTGGCTATAGAAGGGCTTGCTCCTATTCAAATACTTGCTTGGAGATTAATGTTTTGGACTTTGCGTCGTATGTCGTTACTAGCTTTGTCTTCAGTATTTAGTTATTCTTGATACGCCTACAAGGGCAATGCTTGTATGGTGTAGTTTGTTCTAAAACTATATATCTCAATACGCAGAGCGTTGCTTGTGAATGCATGATTATCAGTTGCGGACGAATTCCTAGAAGAGTCTCTCTCTTCGATGGAACGCGGTAAGCTGAAATCTGTAACCGTGACACTATTTCTGGCACACCTACGCTATGTAGGGCCAGGCATAAAAGTCACCCTGTTGGTTTTTTGTCCCACATTAGGAGTGCAGTTTTTGTAACTCCGCTACAAAATGCCTGATGTTTTCTTCAAATTTTCCTGTATTGAGTCTTGTTGGATGATTCTAAAGACGTTTCGAAATTTCTAAAATTAGCAGTACACAGCTAAACCTTCAACTTCCATTAAGTAAATATACATTACCTGTTTCCACTGTAGCCTCTGCGCCACCTTTATTATTATCATCATTGCATGTTAAACAATGCTACAGGTGTGAGGTACGTCTTATTGCAATTCTTTTGAATAATTACTTTACTCCACCACAGAAGCACTAAAACATGCTACACGCGCCCTTTTGGAGACTGGGGGCCAAGTAAGGGTTCTAGTTAAACTTGATATCTGCAATGCATTTAATACGTTAAGAAGGGACAGGATAGTAGATGCAGTGATAAAGAAAAGTCAAGAGCTTTTGCCTTGGTCTGGCAAAGTTACAGAGATCCTTCACTCTTAACCAGGGGCACAACTCCAACATTGCGCTTGGAAACAGGCATTCAGCAGGGTTACCCGCTAGATCCTGCTCTATTCAGTCTCGGTAAATCAGATCTGCTATTAAAATTACAGAGCTCTTTCAACGTGTGGTATCTAGATGACGCCACGCTTCCTGGCCCTGCGTGTATCATCGCAACAGATTTTAAGAAGAGTGCTGCAGTTTGAAGAAGATGGGGTACTGACATTAAATGCTTTAAAGTGTGACATTGCTGCTGTCGAGGGCTCGTTTCAGGAGAGAGAGGAAGCAGTTCGGGAAGTCACAGATATACTTCCTGGTATTACGCGTGTAGAGCTGAACAACTTAGAAGTCCTGGGGGCCCCTGTAAAGCGAGGCGGGATTTCACATACACTCTCTGTGAAGAAAGAGGCCCTCACCAAAATTGGTATGGTAGGCCCTCACCAAACTGAAATGGTAGATTCCAGTGTCCTACACCCACTGAGTTGCCTGAAGAGCGCCTGTAGATCGTCCAGACATGCTGAACTAAACAGTGTGACTATAAGGTCTCTCTTAAGAAAGCCGGTATACATCTACACTTAAACCGAGAGGTTTAGTATCCGCTGGCGAAGAAAGGCTTTCTGACCATTGCACTATGGTCACATGGGAAGTCCTTAGTTTGCGGTTTCGTGCACGGCCGCGGCTTCCTATGTACATCACAGCTCAGTTGAGCCGGGGTGGGCAGCAAAGCACGCGGAAACGGAATAAATACGCTAGATTGGCAACAAGATATATCTTTGTGTCTATTGCCGTAGAGACACTTCGACCAATCAGCAAGGAAACCGAAGTATTTCTTAAAGATTTAAGTAAGCGAATTCAGGAGGTCATGAGGGACCGAAGAGAGAGTCAATTCTTGAGGCAAGCGTTGTCTTTGGCTGTTGGCAGAGGGATTATTATTATTATTATTATTATTATTATTATTTTAAGGCACTTTGTGACTATCGCACAGCTAGAGAAAATATAAATTTAGAATTCATCGCTACAAAGTATACTGTAAGTCTAGTCGCCCGTACTGAAAATGGAAACAAGCCCATCAAAAAATAGTGCCATTATATATATAATTACACACCCTTTAGCAGGGGAGCTTGACTGATTTGTCGAGTCATGTGGCATACATACAATGCCATAGATGTATGAAGCCAAACTGTTTAAACCGGTGTGATAAGGATGCCCTGTGACTTTGCTGATTTCCTGCGACGTGGACTTCATTCCGCAAGTACGCATAATAGGTAGATTCCAATAATGACTTGTTTCTTGTGCAAATAATAATAATGATAATAATACAAGAGCCGGATTCGTTAGACAATTAAAAACGACCCACACGTAACTGTCAACTATGTGGCAACACACACACACGTGTTTATTGGCTGATTGGCGTTGTCTTTGACATATTCTTCAATACCTATATTTGTAAGTATTGCCTAACACTCGATTCGGCATCATCATCTGTCCTTGTCGCGAGTCTTCGGCACGGCGCCGACCACAGGTTGTTCCGAGGTGTTTGCTTCTGTCTGCTTTTTCGACGAGTCTTCTCCCGAGCCACGTTTGGCGTCACACTGTGCCTCGCCGTCGCCATTTTCCTCATCGTCGTCGTCGTCTTCGTCACTGTCATCGTCGTCATCGTCGTCTTCACCGGCCCAATCCTCATCGTCGTCATCGTCGTCGTCCTCAGCAGCAGCGCCGTAACCCCCGCCATAACCCCCACCGCCGTAACCCCCGTAATCGTCATCGTCGTAGTTCTCCAGCGTCTTTCGGCCATACGCGTGCGTACGCGTCGACATCGAAAGGTCCTTCGTCGGCTGCGTGTCGAAGCCGCACTTCGGACATGGAATTGGCTGGTTTCGCTCGTACTTGAAGCCCTTTCGCTTAACGTGCTCGTCGCAGAAGCACACCTGCAATGCGGGAATAGGGAGAGATAGACAGTTAGTTGATTGGTTCTTTATTCGCTTGAATGTAGCCCCTGCCTAAGTGCACGTGTCACCCTCCTTTTATATCACGGTTTACTCACACACCTTTAAATCATTATATACAATTGTTGTTCAATGAGTTTTATCCACGACACGCACAGGCATAGCGTGCGAGAACCTGGCAGTTCATTGAATAAAATCTTAACCAGTGATGACGCCTTTACTAAAACTCGCAGGAGCCACCTCAACCATTTGCTTCTTCTATTAGCAGGGGAACTCAAAGTATGCGGCTACCTTTGACGACACAAGCAAACGCTTCGGATCTGCAATAAAAAGTGCTATTTCCGCTCGAAAGTACACCTCGTAATTTAGAGATAACATGAGTCCCTGGATACCCTTAAGAAACGCAGACTCAATCCCGCCGTGTCTTCGAAAGCAGACTACCGTAAGGTGATCCTATATAGGCTGTTCTTCATGAGAGGCCCTTAAGGCCGGTTCAGTTTTACTTTTTTGAGAAGAGATAGTACCTCAGTCCCTGAGTGAATTTTCTGATGCGCTCTGTCATGTGCTCAGTAAAGGAAGTGCCGACTAAATTACTAGCAAGGAAATAGGCAATCAGCGCGTGACTATTTTGGATCATGCTTTGGGAGTGACGTGTCTGTTAGGCTCGCCCCATATGGTCTCTGCTTCGCAAAAAAGCGCCTATCAAAAATGAATATGAGGACGTTCGGGCAGAGCATACGCAAGGGCCAGTGCTTCAAAGACTGAGATGTGACAATTAATAGGTTTGCGGCCACAACATGGAACTCAAGGCCAAATACTTTAAACGGCGCCTCGTGCCCTTCCCCCGTTTACGCCATAAACCCGCTTCCTGCGACCTTTTGTGAGGGCAAAGTTAGGCCTATTTGAGAAGACAAAGCTAGCATAACTGCATTCGGTCGAACGGCCATATAGTAAATTTTCAGATAGCGGAAACAGATGAACACACTTTGTGTGTTCGATCAGGAGGAGACACTTAAAATGAGATCAAGAGTTATTTGCGAAGTAAATGAACACTTTTTGTATTGTAACACAATGCTCCTGGATGTGCGCAGATGTGGCGTCGCAACTCTGGTCGTCGTACCTTGCAACGGAGGCAGGATAGATCGCCGAGTCGATTGCACGATTGACACTTAGTTGTCTCGGACTCGAGTACCTGGCACGAGGCCTGGTGCTCGAATTGGTCATCTTCGCAGAGAAACAACGTACAAAAGCAGCACCGGAACACCCGGCCTCCGTGGTCCCAGACACCGCGGTCGCATTCTACACAGACAGCGTCCTACAACGAATCACACAGAAATTTTATAATTTAATAGATACGAATTATAACGTACACTTTAAATTTATGGTTCGTACTTTTGATTTAATATATATATATATATATATATATATATATATTTATCTAGTTATTGACAATCGGTTTTCATACTAGTGTATATAGTGCATATATGAGCGCTGCTAATATGAGAATAGACTCCTGATCGAACGATTTGCTGTACAAGGCTTCCACATGAAAATCTGTCTTCGAGAGAAGTTCCATGAAATCTTTTCGTTGTGCTTATGCAAACTCTGCGGGTGACAGTGTCGTTTATATCACCTCCAACAATGCAAGAGAGCTGTTTCGCTGACTCAAGATTTAGATGCCGTGATGAATATACACACATGTATGTGAATGTATATATGTTCATTACATTGATCATCTACGCGCAATATGTGAATGCATGTATGTTCATTACATTGATCATGTACGCGCAATATGTGAATGCATGTATGTTCATTACATTGATCATCTACGCGCAATATGTAAACGAACTATCTGTTAATAAAGCTAAGTAACTGCTGTTATATACATAGTGATTACCTGTAGCGGACATGTGCACGCATGGGCCGAAAGACAGTTGCGTCCATGACACACCCATGCTTCGCAGAAGTCGCAGATTGCACCCACCATCTGAAAAATATATTAGCACCGATTATTATGTTTTGAATAATAAGCGCATTGGGTTTCTATTCGTATTCAAATATGACGACGCGATGATCAAACGGACAAGTTTATATATATAATAATATATATATATATATATATATATCAAATGACTCAATGCAAGCAGAGTTTGAAACCAAATGCTGCAATCGGTGTGCTTTTGTCAATATAAGAGATCCAATTAGATTTAAGCGCTCCTGTATTATCCCCTTATTTTACTAGCAGAAGTGCTTTGACGAGGCCGAGAGTAGCTTAGCTTGAGAGTAGGAAGACACTCGTCTGGGATGTTACCGTGACTGACTCTTTAACACCTTCAAAAGTCAGTTACGGCGCTAACCAGGCTCGTTATGCTGTTTCGCAAGCGGAAAGAAATAAGAGTCAGAAGTATGCATCTATCGGAGACTCTATAAATGTTTTACTTTTTACCTTTGAGACCTTAAGGGGGCCAGGTAAAATTACTGAGGGAGTTATGACCAAGGTATGTAAGTGTCTCAAATTGGCCACGGGGACCTACACGCTGGTGATTTTTTCCGGCAAAGGCTCTCATTGGATATACAACGTGGTAACGCCACGACGAAGCTTGGCACCTTGTCCAGCTGGTCGACACCAGGCCTAGACCTAGGGCTGATGTAGTTTGTTGCGCTTTGTTAGCTAAGCTTGTAGCTTGAAAGCTTCTAGGTTTAATGTTGAGAAGTTCACTTCACATAAAATATCGCGCCAAGTTACTACATAGAGCGTTCCCCTAGCGCGGGGAGGAAAATATAATCGAGAACATATAGCTGCTCCTGTGATTGTGCGACCCATGGACTACTGCATCGCAGAAGGTGGATAACCTCGAGGCGTATAGGGAATGCGAAAAAGCAGTCCCGTGGATATTAACCTTGGCTAAGGGTCAGCCCAAAAAGTTTAAGGGACTGCCGAAGAATCAACGTCTCTTACTGTCAAGAGTCGACAAGGCGGGCGCAGAACGCAAAGCTTCAACAGCGTCCACCGCTGTCGTCTGTGCGCAGTCAGTGAGAGGAGCTTCTAACCGCGTTAGCTGTTGAATGCCCAAGGGACGGGTTCGCAGTGGTGCCTATATGAAACGCGTTTCACCGTTGGCCTATGTATATGTCGCCTCCTCGGCTTATCCATGGACAAGGACCTCACACTTCTTGGTGTTTAGGTTGCGGGTTGCGCAAGCCGATCATTTTCAGCAACGTATCTTATCAGCCTTGAAATGTCGTCCATCGTCCAAGTACGCCAGTGAAATTACCGAGTCTAAACGATCCTTCAATTCCTGTACCCTTTAGGCAGAAGAACAGTCGACCCTATAGATCGCATTCAGTGCTGAATGAAAGATTGAATCCGTTGCCGCAGAGGACTGACTTTTCGGTAGCCCTGGTAAGTCATTAAATATATTAAGACCCGATGCCCATCTGGCGATTCATTCCTTTATCCAGTCCCGCCTGGATCTGCCAAGCCTAAAAGACCCTGATAGTCGATGTCCTTAGGCCTAAACGGCCGTGAAGAGGGAAGAAGGTACATATAGAGGCCTTGGGGAGTTGGCACGACACTTCACTTAAAATTTTAGCCTAGAGTTTTCTAAGAGCGACCTCAGATTCCGGCTGAAACCCAGGATCGGAGACGGGCGGTCATATGAATGCCTAGACTGGCTAACATTTAAATGAAAAGCGTTCGAATTGTGCCAAACCGTTTTCATTGTGTACTGTGTGTTGCAATCCTCTCAACCATGAGACAAGAGACACACGACAATTAGTAGGGACTCTTAGCAGCATCTGGCTGTTCAAGAGTCCCTACCAGTATTAACCTATTTTCAGCGGACTTCACTTTGTCCTAAACACGACTGCTTTTCTTGGTTGTTCAGATGTTACACGGTTATGTGCATACGATTCCCCACGTGCGGAAGTTAGGTCATAAGCTTTTCCCAAATGGGACTATGTTTGGCACTCGGGTAGCAGAAAGCGACAGTTCCACACTCCTAGGTTAGGCGGGTGAATGGGCAAAGAACGTATACATCTGTAAATTAGGGCATATAAACCAAGAGCAGTAAATGTGGCATATCGCAAGGTGCTTATGAATAAGCTGGGTGCCGCTTCTCAACGATTAACGTGAAGAACACTGCCAGAGTTATCATCTTATTGGGACAGCGTAAAATCTAAAGGTTATATAGAGAGAGGTACTGTATATAACATTGACTAGCGTGACTCCGTAGGTCTATATTATTATTATTATTATTATTATTATTATTATTATTATTATTATTATTATTATTATTATTATTATTATTATTATTATTATTATTATTATTTATTCAATTTTTCAGTATTTCCCTACAATTGTGGGACCCAACGTGTACCCGCGTAGGCTCACACCCCCCTTCTCAATCCATAGAGCCGATGATAGCGGCGGCGTTTCCCCTACACACTGCGAGCGAGAGTTGCTGACGCAGAAACTCGCCCTCGCGCTGGTCACCCGTGTTAGCACTAATTTTGACACCTAGGTCTTTGAGGAGGATACTTGTGCTCTTGCTGATCGGGCCCATCGTTTCCATGGCGACGGGTACGAAGTGATATCTCCTCCCTAAATCAGAGTATTTGCGTTTCTTTGCGATCTCGGCATGTTCAGCAACCCACCCTGACCTGATGGCGCTGTGCATCAGGTATGACGGAGCCACTGTACATGATACCGTGGCATCCCATACCAGGCATTTGCCGTTGGACCATGGCGGGATGGTGACGCCGTCTGGTCTTTTGTCGTCTTCGAGGCCCAACCTGGGCTCCAGGGTGCTTGGTATGCCGGCTCTACGAAGAGCTTTCTTTAGGATCGCGTTGATCTCCGCGTGTCTGGGAGCCCTACCAGGGCTTTTAGTGCAGCTCAAAGGGTGCAGTCCGTCCTCATCCACTGTTTTTCCACACGCCTTACACTCGTATGGCTCACATATGGGAGCGCCTATTCTCAGAGCGGCCACCATGCGGAAGGAGGTGTTGTCCAGCATGGTGCCCAGCTGTGATGAAGGAAGTGCTCTTAGGAAGCCACTGCTGAAAGTGTCACGGGCAGCTATGAATACCGCTCTCTCTGTCGGGGATTGGATGTCATCTAAGATCGTGCGAGCGGTCGTTTGACACTTGTAGCTGTCAAGCATGTGCTGTGTAGGGTGTTGCTCCCAGGGGCCAGGGCCTATCGCTTGTCTAGCTGCCAGCTCAGCTTCGTCCCTCCTTCCGCGCAGCACAGAATGAACATCCGGTTCCAACAACGTCTCCGCAAGCCCCGAGAACTCTATGATAGAGGCCGCGTAGCACAACGAAGCAAGCTCTGCCACGGACCTTAGTCCCAATCCTCCTTCGCTGAGAGGAAGTGTGGCCCTTTCCCAGGATCTGTCGGTAAGGGCCACGTTTAGAACTTCACTCAGTATCTCCTTTGCCACCTCGTCAAATGCTTGCAAATTATCACAGTGGTGGCTTGTGGGGGACGTGCGTAGAATGTAGTTTAGCCTAGGTGATCCTAGGCTGTATCTCCATAGGCATAATGTAGCCTGTGCGTGCATCGCCAATAGCCGAGTTTTGATACACCAGAGGGCGTCCCGCTTATCCAGGATAGTTTTCGAGATCTTCCGAGATCCAATGGGCGCTCCCAGGACTTCTAGGTCAGGCAACTCAATTATCTTTGTACCGGGCAGGGCGTCTGCAATGAGTTTGCATGCCTCATCCTGCTGGTGAGAGGTTCCACCTACAGCTATGACCTCGCATTTTGAGGCGTTAAGAGTTAAGCCTCCCTCCTCAGCAAACTGTAACACTTCGCGTATGTCGGAGGCCACTATGTTCGCCGGGCCGCCTAGTATACCATCGTCTAGGTACCACACATTTAGTGGACTTTTCATGCGGGACACTAATCCTGAGATCCCTAAGCTAAATAAGGCGGGCCCAATCGGATCTCCCTGTTGTACTCCGTTGGCTGAGAGAAGAGGCTCACTCTTTATTATTATTATTATTATTATTATTATTAATTTTAACTAAAATTTATTTATATAATTTCACTATGTTAGCACTTTGGAGTGGACAATTCTCTCTGCGCGAACGTGTGATCACGGGTTCTCTAACCCAGGGTTAGCCCAGTTCAACAATGTGCCCCGAACGAACGCTGCGTTTCCTCGTTGAATGTCGAGCGGCAGCCTCTGACGCAAGAATTCGGATGCCCTCGAATCTCCTGTCGAAAGATTAAGGCTTTTACCGACCCACTGAATCAGCTTGAGCGTAAGGAGGCCTGCAGCTCCCATAGTCTCGAACGCCAACGGACAAAATTCGTGCGGATAATCGACGCTTGAGTATTTTCTGCATTTATTAGCCTCAGCTAACCTGGAGGCATGACCCTGCTCGGTCCGCACCTGCACCGACCATCGAAGGGGCTAATGAGTCGGTTACAGTTGCGTCCCAAACAAGCATGCGGCCACGCTCAAAGGGCGTCAAAGTCAGACCGTCAGGTCTTTTTCCATCATCCCTCGAAAGACCCGGGGGCTCTAGAACGCACGGAAAGCCGGCGGACCTAAGTGCGCGGCTAAAGGTGTCATTTAAAGCGGAGTGACGCGCTCGTCGGCCTGCACTCGACGCGCATGACAGGCCATGATGGGCCAAATTATTATTATTATTTCGATATACTTATCGTGCGTACGTATGAGACGTGACTACAAACGAGGGTCCACAGACATACACAAACACACGCACATACCTGTAGTCCAGTTGTGAACTGGCCAGCGTGCTTGATGAGGCAGTCGCCGGTCTTCTGCATGCATTTCTGCTTCCCACATTTGGCGCACATCGGTAGCCGCTGTACTGAGGAGCAGAAGTAACAGAAGGCGCGATTCTTCTGCTTTCGGCCGCACTGATCGCACTCCATGTTAGCGTTACATGGATGCAGCGCCACGTCAACCTCACGACTTCGGATCTCCTTCTGTCGAAGGCGCTGTTTTTCGGCTTTCTTGCGTTGGCCCGTCTTCTTTTTCGGCATTGTTCTGCCTGTTGCTGCTGTTGTTGTTTTTCGATAACACCGATCCTAGTCAAAACCGTCTAAAAGCACATAGTGTGTACATTATATATATATATATATATATATATCAGCAACTTGATGATGGTGATCTCCTAAGCTGCTATATCAGTAAATTTCATCTCCGTCAATTAACACAGTTTGCAGTCTATGTGCAACAGCATGTCGTACAGCATTTATGTAAGTATTATCCATGTGAATGTCAGGTGTACACACATGCGAGCAAAAGATACAATTTGACAAGACTAGAGCTCGGAATCATTTCACAACTGTTAACAATTCGTAACAATATGACTAGACTACCTACCAAACAGTCGAATCATATTATGCTATGCTAGGCTATGCTATATGACGCAGATAGACAGTCCAGTTACGTAGGGACCACCGCATACAACTAGAAAGAGGTTTGGTTTTCGCGCGGAAAAGCGCGGATACACGTCAACAACACTGGGACAAGTAACTCAATAAATATACATTACGCAATATTGTGAGGTTGTCAATACGCGCCACGTGAACAAAGAGTCGAGCAGTACATAAATAATAATAACAATAATAATAATAATAATAATAATAATAATAATAATAATAATAATAAACAGTTACCACTCCAAATAACTAGTAAAGTACGGTTATCACAAAACGCATCCTAAAATAACTCTACCTTTGTGCCGGACTATATGACACAAAGGTCGAGATTTTTTTAGGATGCAGTTTGAGATGTACGGATATATATATATATATATAACCTTACACTTTTGACAAGCCTTTCCCGCTTTACTTTTATCTAACGATTCCGTTCTCTTTCCTACATCATGTGTATTACTGTCTTCCTTCCCCCTCCCGTCTCTCAAAACGAAAATGTTTAATGCAATCTCCATTATCTGACTCGTATTCCCAGCAGCAGCAACAGCAGCTATTGGTTCTGCTAATACTGTTAACTAAACAACTGATAGGCTGACCAAACATACCTAGTCCAAAACAGCTGTGGACACAACATCGTCAACAGCCGTCTCATCCCCCCCCCCCCCCCCCGATCTCGAGGCCCTTATAAATAAATCTCAGCTTCATGGTTTCATGGTCAAAGACCAAGTCGAAGTCTCAACGAACAGTCTCAACGACAAAACACGAATTCCCGACGTTGTGAATGGATAACTAGTTGTGCAGGCTTTTCCAATTCCTCAAGCAGCGGTACGCACAGCAGTGAGAAGCAAGCAACACGTGTATTCTACTCACAGATTTCGTTCCAGCGCCGGTGTCAGCTTGTATTGAAATCGGTCCAGAGACCAAACAGCGTGTTATTAACGTATGCGGTGTATCGTGTTTTCTATTGCTGCTACTCTGCTGCTGTTGTTGTTGCTGCTGTTGGCCGCCGCAGGACAACCAGGAGTTCAATTTGTTCAAAGTTCGAATCGAAACTAGTGTAGCACTTTTCCCGCACACTAGGGCTACTAGTGAGTCGTGACAGATGATCTGACCGTCGCGCGTCAAGTGTAGTTAATTAAGTTACAAGTTAACAAGTTGAAGTAACAAGTTACTACACACACACACTATTCCAATTGTACGCTTCGAAATACTAATTCTCAACAAAAATAGGCGACTTCTTGACGACGACAACAACAACAGTGACAATGACGGCGATGACGACGAAAGCGACGAGAAGTAGAAAAAGTCATCTTTATCGAGAATACAAGTGAAGACCACAATTCACAGTCACACACACACATATATTTCTATCTATCTATATGTCTGTATATCTATCTATCTATCTTTTAATCTATCTATCTATCTTTTAATCTATCTATATGTCTATGTATCAATCTAGAGATCTGTCTGTATTTTGGTACCTCAACCGCCGTAGCCACAACCGGTGTTCGAGCTTACTCTGCCCGCTGCTGTTCGATCTGCTCGCCGCCCGATGCGACCGGCACAACAGAGAATCGCAGATGTGGTCTCTTGCGACCACATCTCGTTCCGTGTCACGTTGTTGTTGTGACATCATTGTGTTGTGTACAACAACAACAACACACTGTAGTGTTTAGCGTCCTCCGACGAAACGTAAGCATACTATACTTTACACTATACCATTATAGTATGTAGGACAACACACAAAGTGTGATTCGTGAATTTACCCGTTTGATTTTACCGCTCAGTCATCATCATCATCATCAACAACAGCAGCAGCATGAGATCAGCTGCAGCAGCAACAGCAGCACAGTAAATGACCATCAAAGCTCGACCAGTTTCATCATCATCATTGCTTACGTGTATCGCTCGTTTGTTATTTATTCATTTGCTTATTGCCTATAATTATAGCTGAATCTTCCAGCTGCTAATGTTGTCTTGGGGAGGTTTATTATTTTCTTATTTAGCTATTTACGAAGCTAATCGCATTTTTCAGCTCGTCCCCTCGCCCGCCGTCTCCGATCATGGGACTACATATACACTATATATATATTTTTTATTTGCTTATATATGAGAGGTACCAATTGTCTCCTTACGAACGTGTACATCGGACGAAAGACGTATATATATATATATATATATATATATATATATATATATATATATATATATATAGGGTAAATAGACATATACGCTATGTCTAATATTATATATATATATATACACACGCGTCCGGAAGCTTCGCAATGGGCCACATCCATGTACTGCACGACATATGAATGAGTCATCGTTTACATACATACAGACACGCATATCGCTCACCTCACAACAGATAGACTGAGAGAGAGAGATAGATATACAGAAACGATGCTGGTGGGGTCGGGTGCGTTGTTTTTACCTGTCTACCTGTTTATACCACGATGACATCCATATCGTGTGTGAGGGTGTTTTTACTGTTGTTGTTGTGCGATTCTTTTGCGACCCTGTAACAGCAGTAAAATCGTAGAGTAAATCTCAGATCTACCTTTTGTATATGTGCGTAGCGCTGATATCAGCTGTTAGCCGGACGGCGACGTGGTTGTCGCTGATGTGGTTATGGTTGTAGTTGTCGCTGTTGTTGTTGTTGTTGTTGTTACTGCTGTTGCAGCCATTGTTGTTGTTGTTGTTGTTGTTGCGAGCGATTAATGACGATAACTATCGTTAATCGATTGCGCTTTGCAAGAACTTTGTTTTCCTGTTACTGGGTCTCTCTCTCCCGTTCCTCTTTCCTTTTGCGCGCCACATTTCAAGTTTCAAACACCAAAACGCTCAAAACCACCACCACCACCAATACCACTACAACCAGGAAAGGGAGCGCGTGAAACTTCGAAAGAGAATCGGCACTGCCAATTCTCAGCGATGCCTCGCAGGGGTCTTAATGTGTTACTACTAAAAAAAGTTAATGTGTTACTACTACTACTACTACTACTACTACTACAACTACTATTACTACCACTACTACTACAATGACTAATAATGTTGATGATGATGATGATGATGATGATGTAAGAATGATGATAATGATGACGCTGTAAAAACGTCCCAAAATAGCTGTTTTTCCGGCATCAGCCGGTATAGCCCTCTCAATGGCTGCTGCTGGCTCGCTGGAAGGTGAATGCCGGCGGCGGCTGCGGCGGCGGTTGGGGTTTGTCTCTGTAGCAAGTAGCCACGAATGGCCTTCCCTCTCCCGAATGCTGGCCGGTCGTCGTCGTCTGTTAAATCTACTTTCTTCCTTTCTGTCTGTCTGGCTAGCTGTATATTTGACTGTCTGACGTATGTTGTTTATCTGGTGTCGCCGTCGTCACTGCCGCTTAGACAACGACAGTCGGACATTGGTGTTGGTTCAAGCGGCAGCAGGAGCAAGCGTGAGCGAAGTTTCACGTAAACCGCCCAGTGAACTACTCCATCCACTCTTCTTCGTCTTCTTCGTCTCTTCCCGTTCGTTCTGGTGCTGAGACACAGGTGCGTGCTCATGATCCGATATGACGATGGATACAATACAATCTACATACAGCTCGGCAGCATTCTTCTCCACTCTTGAGAATGCGGCTTTTGTTGTTGTTGTTGTTGTCAATGATGACAGCATTTTTGTTATTCCCTCCACAACAACAACAACAACAACAGGCAATAATTGACGATAACAGCGATAACAACCACAATAGCAATAGTTAACGATAACAGCGATAAGAGCAGCGGCAGCAGCAACAACAACAACAACGACGATGACAACAACAACGGCATTAACCACAACAACAGCAATAACAACGACGTCAACAAACGGAGACTGAAACAACAACAACAACAACAATAGCTATAACAACAGCAATTACAACAACCCCATTTATGACTAGCTAACTCGTATCTAAACTCTGTTCCCCACTAACCTCAGATGCATAGATGCGTATATCGAAGAAACGAAACCATCAACGAATTGTATACGTTCGTGAGCTTGTATTAGTGCGCGTGCAGTGTATGTGGTAACGGTACGACGCACGGTACGACCAGCGATCATGTGCTTCTCATGTGCTCCTTTATGTGATCGTGTCTCTCTCTCTGTGCGTCTGTTTGTGTCTGAGGATTGACTTTTTGGCTTCGAGTGAAAGCTTGAGCTCAGATTTGGCGGTGCTTGGTCCATTTGTTTGCCCGCTTGCCCCAGCCGTCTTGGCTTCATGTTAGACATTTCGCTGTTCGCTGTACTTTTTGCTATTGTTGTTGTTGCTGCAGCTGCAGCTGTTGTTGTTGTTATTGTTGATACACTGATTTTATTGTTGTTAGCGAAAACAATCGTTTTTCTACAACAGTATCAGAAATACAATATTCGAGTAAAACCTGCCTACCGCAACCAGCTGTCCCATCTTATATATATATATATATATATATATATATATTACACCACCAACATTACCGCTTTTTTGCTAAGTTTTATTCGAACTTTTTATACTAACGTGTGCGAGTATGCTATATATATATATGTCTCTGTGTATTTAGCCTTGGCCTTCGGCGACTTCTTTGTTATAGCTCTTCATATTGGCAACAACACTAGGTCGATTGTAGTCTGACGCGGCTGTCATTGATGAGTCGTCAGTAGGTGTAGGACAGTATAACAGCATAACAGACAGTCGTGAGTGAGGCTGAATATAGTCCGCCTAAGTTGTCCTCGTTCCGCCGGGGCTACTCTTAGCGCCTCATTCATGCTGTGTGATGAGATGAGGTTTTTCCTCTTGTTATTCCTGTTTTTCCCGCTGCTGTTGTTGTTGTTGTGGTGGCGGTGGTTAGTGTTGCTTCACAGCTAACTGGATATATATATATATATATATATATATATACATTTAAGTCCAGTAACGAATAACGCAATGACGATGGGTGCATATAGATACTATCGTGCCACAAGCACCTTAGCCTATTACGGACGCCTGAAAGGCAATTGATATATATATATATATATATATATATTTTTTTTTCAAGTTTTACATGTGCATAAAAATAAATAATTTCCAACCAACCACGGACGGGTTCTCCCCGGTGTGTCTCCGTGTTCGTGTGTAACCCCCTCCCCCCACACACACACACATAACTGCGTCTTGGCTAGGTTTATACTTTAGACAGTTAAAGAAGAGATTTTGCCTATATACGATTTTCCAAGCAATTTGTTCCAGGGTCGAGCTATTTCACCCATTTTTCGGCCCTTCGTACAGCTTCACCGGCTTTGTTGTTTATATTAATGCCACCGTGTTTTGTTTTTAAGCAAAAAACTATTTACATTTATTATAAAGACAAACAGCAAACATGTGTGTACAGTTGATTCTAAATGTTGTTTCGGCTACTGACTGCTGCCATGTATATCGTATTGGTGGGCTCGGTTTACGAGTTTTTGTTCCGAAATGCTATGAGTGAGCAGGAATAACGATGGACATTTCATATATATATATATATATATATATATATATATATATATATATATATATATATATACGATTTATATTGGTTTATTTACTATTTGAAGTGAACAATTTTCTCTGCGCGAACGAGTAGCCACGGGCTCTCCAACCAAGGATTAGCCCAGTCTAACAATGTGCTCTGAACAGATGCTGCACATATATATATATATTATATATATATATATATATATATATATATATAGATGGGAGATGAGACAAGTCCCTAAAACATCCAGCGTGTGTATGGATCGAGAGGCAGTTTGACAGACGTCCATAGACGGGGGGGGGTGCATCTTAGTTGTCCTATCCTTAGACGCCGGCAACAGTTCGACGTCATGAGGCGCCAAATGCTACTACTACTACTACTACTCCAGAAGAGTAGCAGTACATCTACGTGGTTAGAGTGGTCAAGGGCCCGCACCTTCATTTAAGCGCCATTCCTCCCTCCAGTGTGGGGCAGACTAAGTTCTGCCCGCAGACAGACACCTCGCTAAGGTTGATTCGGTTGCTATTCTGAGTGTTGTGCATGTCGTTACTGAATGTCGGCGGCATAACGCAGCGTGCAGCGTTTGCACTTGACTGGCAGTGAGTGCTGCGGCGACAACGTTATCTCAGCGTCAGCAGAGAGAGAGAGAGAGAAGATTACCGCCCCGAGATTGTTGTCAACGTCGCTTAGTATCGGCGGGAATCAAAGGCGATCGTAGATTATATGAATGGCGCACGTCGTTTCGGCCATACGTTAATGGCAAAACAGACGTGTCAAAACGTGGAAACAACGCCAATTGTTCGAGGTGACCGAATTCGAACAGCCTCTGATGAGGTGATGAACACTAGACTGTACATATGCGTTGTTTGGGTAGGTTTCCAGGAACTGCCTGTCGAGGGAGGCTTTTTGTGTCAATCATGTAAACATGTGTAAAAAATGTACATATAACGTTCCTAGTAGCGTGTCAACCTTCCCTGGCGCAGAGTTCCCAACAAGTGAAAATGGAAAAAACGGTTGGATTCAATTTATTATAAATGTCTTAATATAAGGGTCTCCCAGAATTCGTCCAACAAACTTTGGGGTGCAGTAACATTCGGCGAAAAAATATTTCTTTTCAATGGAACAAGAGGACGGAAATGGCTTCTTTTGGAGTGATACGTTAGCTTAAGGCAAAGCAAATGTTGTATTGAAGATAATTGTCAAGAAATGAAATTCTTTGCAATGATTATACTTTGGCTTTTTCGTTTTTTAGATCACAATTCGCCCCCTTGTTCCATTGTAAAAAAAATATTTTTTAGCCGAGTTGGACTAGATTCCAAAGTTTGTTGAACGAATTCTGGGAGACCCTGTATATAATATATATATATATATATATATATATATATTATATTATATACAGGTCTCCAGAATTCGTTCAACAAACTTTATATATATATATATATATATTCTTTTAATGGAGAAGAAGTTGAATGATTTAGACACAAACGCAAAGATATATATATATATATATATATATATATGTGTGCACATCCTATGAGTCACTTGGCTGTATGTGTTGTGCATCGTTGCGACACGTAGGTGATGCCGAGTTTTCCTGCACAGTTCGGTTGCGCGCTGTGTTTTGTTGCGCATGTTCTGTGTAGCAAGCGGCGACTGCTTGTTTCTATATTCAAGTCGCTGAAGGTAAATCTGGCTGGGTCGGGTCGGAACGGGGGCTGTTGATGCGTCATCATGAGCCGACGTGAACCAACGGGGGGTGCTGCCGCTGTTGTTGTTGCTGCTGCTGCTATGGATAACACTGGCTTTTTGGATGGGGCCAAGCCGAGGGGCATCTAACCCTTGTCGTGCTCCCTATGACTCCGTGCCGTTGAACCGTTGTCCTTGTTGTTGTTGTTGTTTGTGTTTTGTTATTGTTTTTGTTGCTTTTGTTGCTAAGAGAGGGGGGAGGGGTAGTGTGTGTAACAAATAATGACGTTACGTTGCTGACGTCTGCTAAGTGACGCATGACTCATTCGTACATTAGATGTCCGTCATCCCGCTTTTCTTCCTGGTAAAGTCGCTACTGCCCACTTCTACTGCTACATCACCGTTACTACTACAACTAATAAGATGCACACAGATACGACAACCTACTATAATTCATATTTTGTTGTTGTTGGCTATATATATATATATATATATATATATATATATATATGTATATATATATATATATATATATATATATATATATATTTATATATATATATATGTATATATAAAGAGGGAAATGCTTGCACCATAACCCGGATGTGTTGTTCGGCTCTTTAAAATCTTAAGAGACAAGAAATCGTCTTCTAAGTGGTACGTTGTGTTAGCCCCTTTCTATGCGACTGAGCCACGGCTGAATTAGATCCAGATTGCTTGTATAGATATTAGTAAGTAATTCTTTCTGGCAGAAACTGAATTTACAATGCTCAGTAATTCTTTCTGGCAGAAACTGAATTTGCCATACTCAGTAATTCTTTCTGACAGAAACTGAATTTGCAATACTCAGTTCCAAAATCGTATACCCGACGTGAAGGCTTGTTTTCTTAAACCAATAAAACCCGTAGCGCATGATGCGATGGTATCTGAGCTATATGAATTACAATATGAATACAAAGTACAAGTGAATTGGTACATAATAATTCTTGTACCAAATATGATTGTACTAAATTGAAGCTGTTCCGCCTTTGTCAAATAGGACAAACGCTTGTTAGGCGAAGTGATACAAATATCAATATGTTTGTGCGACCACGTTTAGTGCTGAATACACAGCCAGTTGTTTGCGACGGGGCATACTTTAGAACACGAAACCTTAAGTTATTTTCTTCCTATGCTTTAGCTTTTGTGATCTCACTGTCGCTTTCGTTTTTTTTCTAGTTGCTGCTACCGGGTGAGAAGGAATACCTGAGGTTGACTGCGCCACGAGGTGTTTCTGGATGGCGTCGTTAACCGAAATCGACTCTAGGGCGTCCGGCCTAGGAGAGAGCTCCGAGGCGCGTTCGATTCCGGTCGTAGGCGGATCTGGGCCACAGCCTTCGAATTAGCGACACCGGTGGATTCATCGTGCTCGGCAGCAGTCCCATCGTGCCGTATCTCTCCGAAGGTAGGGTAATGGAGAACGATAAGTACTCATTGACGTATGATAATTGAATGTTAGCATTTTGTCATCAATTCACAGTATATAACATGCATGGTTATAACATGCATATTATGTAACAGTTATTCTTCTGAATACTAGTACTTATGTTTAGACATCTATGAGTAATGTTCGTTCAACACTGGAAACTATAGGATTCACACTTTGAATATATATATATATATATATATATATATGTTCGGTAAGCAAGCTAATTGAAAAGAAACTTCTCGCGTTGAGACTTCCTACTTTTGCGAAGGTATCAACATTTTTACGCAGCCAGACTGAGTATGTAAAGCTTGCGGTAGATTACATTGAGAAATAAAGCATACGAGTTAGTTTTTTGTAATTTAAAAATGGAAAAGACGCGATTTTAATCGAAATTTAGAAGGGGTGTCAATTAAGGCTCACTATGGTACCGCCACAGTATTGCGATTTTTTCCAGCCTTATGTACCAAAGTACTTGCGTCTATATGCGAGCACAAATAAATTGAGCGAGTGTTCTTACAGCCGGTGACGCTCTGGATGGACTCGACGTACAGTTGGCGTCGTTTAGTGGAGCTGCCGGATCGGACATGAACGCACTCCCGTCGGTATCCCTGCGCGTCAATATCGAACAGCTCACCACCGAAAATGAACAACTGAAAAGTAAACATCTAATAACTATAATTGCGGTTATTATGACTACTAATATCGTTTGTATGATATGCACACCCACATTTACATAAAAGTAGAGTTTGCAACTATTCCTATACACTTGTTGCATCGTTCACTAATTTTGCTATGGAGGCTGTCTAACGTCGTGCAATATATAATATATGATGTGTGCCGATGTTGTACTTAAACAATTCGCGCTTATGCACTTACCTCTGTAGACACACAATAACCCTTTAGGCAGATGCAATAATTTATCATGTACAGTAGGCACAGCAAGTGCCACTTCGAATGTTCTTTCAAAAAAAAAGTTAGTTTTTGATAACGGTCTTGATATCTGCGTGCTCTCTCTTCCTCGAGGCGTCGCACTGGTAGCGCTAGTCGTAATGTTAGCGTTGGCCCCAACATTTTGGAAGGTTTTATATAGGGTCCGCCAGCTAAATCAAGACAAACTTGCGCGACGATAAAATGTCGTTCGCCCTGTTGATGTTTGGTATCATTGTGTTCGTCAAAACCTGTAGATCAGTTCAGTAGAACAGCTCCGGGCATGTTCTTCAAAAAAGAACATGCCCGGAGCTGCTTATGGCTGTGTGCCGGTTGTCCCTCATCCGTACGGCGTCTACGGCGATTCCTTTATATTTCTTTATTGAAGAGTCGCCGAAGAGTAAAGCTCTCTTCTTTGTCCTCTGTGAGGGCCCAGCCGCGCTCATATTAGTGGCGGGCGTCGTCTGCATGTCCACCTGGGACTGCGGCTGGTTGTGGACTCTCCTGCGCAAGTCAACCAGTTCTCTTTCGATAAGAATGCTTCTTTGAAACACCATTGCGAGTACGTCGGCGAGCACTCGGTCCGCCGAGCTTTCGAGCGCCGAATGAACACGAGGCAAAATGCTGCCGCCCAGTGGGTCACTGACACGGCAGAGGGCACATCTATACCCATCAGGATTTTGCTGTGCGAGGGTCTGGCTGGCGGCTGACAGGCACTGCGCGTGAAAATAGTACGAGCAGCCCACACACTGTACACCGGTTCCATGTACAAAAGGTTGCACGCACCACCTGATGCAATTCATGGTTACATGTGTCGGGGCTTGGCCGGTGGCTTTATCTGTGAGACCGTCTCTCGTTGCGTTTGCCATTTTAACCGCCGTTGATTGTTGCTGTTGTAACTTTATGCGTATTTCCCTTTATTAAAAAAAAAGGAAAAAAAACACATACAACTCTGGGATTCGAACACGCGATCGTACACACGGTAGTCCTCTGCTCAACCCCTGCGCCACTGTGACCTCGGCTTCTTGGCGGTCAATTCAGCGGCTGAACAGTATTTGGCAGGTACTGTCGGTGGTGGTTGTGTTTCCCAGGCAATACGAATTGTGTTTTCCAAGGCAGCAAGAAAGTGTGGAAGATGTCCAGAAAGTTCCAGGAACTGCACTCTGTTCTTCACAGTACCACTTCACTATGTGAGCGCCGCAGAACCACCAATAAACCACAATTTTGCGAAGCGCCAAAAAAAAACACGTCAACACGGTAGCTGTGAACAGCTGACTGTATTATATTTGGTATTATCTTCATTCTAAAGACTGTGTTGCCGCCGGGTGACTTTGCTATTAGCGTACTAGTTGTAAAGAGAGATCGACAACTGTAACAGGACTGATTCACAGGACTTTTATTGTTTCTGTTGTGTGGTATCCGTCTGACAGAAATGGCCGCCGAGGACAATGCCTGTATGAAGGAGCATCTCGAGCGGTGTGTTCAGTTCCGCGAGCAGATGAACAAAGTCCACGAAAGGTGAGTCCCACGCCTGGATTCCTTGCGCGGTATTTGCTAGTACGGCGATCCTGCAATGTATCTGACAAACGACTGACAGAAGGAATTATCTCATTAAGGCCGTCTCGGTGTGCGTAGAGAGGGCGATAAATGGCAAGCTTCCATAAAGGCTTGAACACGTTTTTATGGTGGCGCTGATAGTTCCATGGTCGGTATTTTACATTAAAATCCAGGTTATAAAAAACAGAGAACATAAGCAGAGACCTCGAACCACGGCTTAGTGCTTTCGTCTTTGTCCTGTGCGCATGTATCGATGCATTTTGTCGTTTTATCTGCCGCAACCAACAGGGACGCAATGATGATTGAGGAAGCTCGCCAGACCACCATGAAGATGAAGGAAGAGAACTCGACGCTGCGCAGCTGCCTCGAAAGTGCTCAGTTGAAGCTTGAGAACGCCATCGTTGAGAAGTTCAATCTCGGTACGTGCATCACTTGCGCTGTTGGGTAACGGTCGACGTTAAAGTACAAAAAAAAAGCTTAGACCCGAAGCTGGGATGTAGTTATGGCTTGGAGTTGATACTACTATCTACTACAACAGAGGATAGCTCCGAACTATAAGTGCATTCGGGAATGAATTTTTCCAATCCGCAACAGGCTGGCTTTGCTGTAGATCTAGACATAGCATTATATAAAGTCACCATTACTACATAAGGAGGTGTGTGAACTAATGGCAAACTCCGCTTAGCTTCGTAGTAGCATTCAAGAAAGGGGATGCAATCAGACTCTGTGCCAGTTAATTCTTGGGAGAACTGGAGTCTGAGTCGCAAAATCTGACCTGTCGCGCAGAGTATTCGCGCTAAGTGTATTTTGTATGTCGCTCATATGGGGTAATTTCTGTGATTCCTGTATGTATTGTGTCCATGGGCACGTGTTTGAACTGAGAAATTGGGAATTTATATTTGTGTGAAAAACAATTATTCGCGATGCATCAGCTAGCAGGCTGCGAAATCAGATAACAACGCAATGTCGCATATATGCACGTGCAGGGCAGGAAAAACAGACGTCTAGATATTCGATATTTGAGTTCATTACTGTTGCGGAGTATATGTTTTTTTTTACATTCACCATTATGACTATTAGCATTATTATTGTTATTACTAGTGGAATAACGTCGACGATTGTTGTTGAAATGTTTCGCAAATGATCCACCTGACAGACGAGAAAAGAAAGGCGTTGGAAGCCGAAGTCAGCAAGTTGCAGGATTCACTAGATGAGTGTCGGAAAAAGCTCGACGACGCTGTCCAGCGAGCAGATGAGATGTCGTTTGTTCACGTTCAAGACAGCCCCGCCACTGCGGACTCAGGCAAAGAGGGAGCTGCCACTGCCGATGTGGGCACGACGGTCGACAAAGCCGAACAGGAAAAACGCGACGCCGAGCAGCTGGCCCTCATCAATGAGCTAACGAACGAAAGGGACAAACTTAAGGCAGATTTAGCCAGCGCCATTGAAAAGGCGGATCGGGCACTCACTGCGGAAACAGAGTAAGTTGTGTGTTTAGGTCGAGTTATTCGTGTTATTCGTTGTGTCTCGTTAAATATGATGATGCATGAACGATTCGCTTTCGGTAAGATTCACATTGCGTGTTTCACACAAGTGTCGCTCTACTTCAGCCCTCTCGCTCGGTGATAGTTCTCCTTTAAGGTTAATAACAAAGAAGAAGAAGAAGCAGTGTTAGCCGCGTTATCTGTGAATACTCGTACCTTAACAGCTGACCTGTTGTCGAGTTCGAAATGCGTAACTGGCTATCGTGTTTCGGAGTGATTTACTCAGGTGTGTCTTTTTGTTTTGTTTCAGATTACTTCACAAGGAGCTCTATGCAGAGCTGTCTGCGCTGAAGGAACAACTAGACACGGAACGCACAGCCAGAAAGTACGTTTACTCAATGCCTTTCGAGTTTGGATTAGTTTGTTCGCTAGAATTTTTAATTCGCCAATCGAAGCGTGGCATCGAAGTGTGATTCTTCTAGGCAATTTATAAGTACACATATTCTTTTGACAATAAAAGCAAAAACTAGTTTGTTTATCTTTCCGTAATCCTACTGACCATTGACTTTGAGCCACCTATATAAAACTACAGTCTTAAACAGGGTTTGTGCTACATTATATTTAATACAGACTACTTACCTATATAAAAAAAATATGATTTTATATTTGTACGTACTCGCGTGTATACATGCTAAGGATTTATGCTGAACTTGCTCTCTGAACTATTACAGTCATTTTCACAATCACCTATTTATACTTAGCAATCAAATAATGTCAGTAATTATTCTTATTGCTGATCGATTTCAGGGAGGCGGAAACTGGTTATGAAGATCAGAAATCTATTGTTGCCCAAAAGGAATCGTAAGACATCCGTTTGCGTTTTAACTTTAGTTCAGTTTGCTGTTCTAATGCGTTTTCATCGCTTTTTAATTGTTATTGTTTAACTGCTCATTTATCTTAAAGGTTCGAATACTCGGTTGTAAACTTGGAAAATAATGTTTGTTTAATAGTGAGGTTTGCAACAACTACATTTTTTACAAAAATTGCATTGCGCAACTTTTCATTAACATCACACGCTTTCGCTTTATTTTTGAACTAATGCAGCACATTTTATCGAATGTAAATTGGATGGCTACATATCAAATGTAAATTTTAGGTGGTGTCTTTCTTAACTTCAACTATTTTAAACACTAAAGGTGTGGTTAACTAACAGTCTCGTAATGGTCGAATATGTGCATAATCTTAATTTCTTAATGATCATGCTTGAAAACGAAATGCGAGATATCGAAAACTAAATGAGTGCCAACCGACAATTACCGTTAACATAATATATTTTAATTACACATCGCACTGTGCTCATTTAGAAGTGGCGGAAGTTAGGAAGCAACAAGAAATATTCGATGAGTTCGTTCGGTTCCGATTAGTTGGATTCAGTATTTTTGTTTAAAATGTTGCTAAATTGGCAATTATTTTTGTTCATACGAACAAAAACTTTCTAAGCACTGCTTTCTAACTTTGAATGTTACGGCGGCGTCACTGCTGGTGTTGGTATTTTCTTCTAGAGAACTTGAGGTCCTCCGGTCAAGCTTATCAAATCTACAGATCGCGAAAAAAACGTGGGTTATCGATATATAAGATAAAATATATCGATATACTCTTGCATGGATTTTCCTGCATGGATGTTGCATGAGCTCGTATTATACTGCTTTCATTGATCGGTAAAAAACGCCGTCTGGGAAATAGGCGCTTTATTTATAAGGCGTTTAGCTAGTTGATTTATTACTGTCTAAGGCAATTCTATTGTTTGCGCCGACATACCTTCTTATTTATAAAGCTAACGATCGGTTAAGTGCCACGATTTGTTTTGATGTGTGCTGTATTGTTCAGCGGACGGCATCGGCCCTCTATACTCCTAATCAATTATGTCCGTAATTGTTTTGGGTGGTGGGGCTCCCGCATACAACAAGTGCGTATCTATATATCAAAAAGGTGTTAACAAAACAGCATGATATACCAGTTTTGTCTGCATGCATTGTCAATGCATATATATATATATATATATATATATAACAAAAAGGTGTTAACAAAACAGCATGATATACTAGTTTTATCTGCATGCATTGGCAATGCACATATATATATATATATATATAATATATATATATATATATATATATATATATGTGGTTAATGTATTATGTTACAGGGAGATTGCTCAGGTGAGGCTGGCGTACGACGAGCTTGTCAAACAGATGTCTCTTGACAAAGCTGCCTTCGATGAACAACGAGAGAAGTAAGGAACGAGTTTGTGGCCGTTTTACCTCTGGGAACTGAACTGATATAAGCACTAGTTTACGCTAATTCGCTAACTTGGAGTAGGTGACAGTGGATTCAGTTCGAGGCTAACTTTAGTTTACACTGCAGCAAACGCGGATTTCACGCAGCCCCTTTCGTGGTAAATGCTTGAGTTGACCCTGCACCGAGTTCCTGTCGTAAAGTTAACGATTTGATACGTTAAAGTTCTAGCTTTGTTTTAGCAGCTAAAGAAAGGAAACATTTGTCTCAAGGCACTGAAGTGCGTATCACATGCATACGAGCGGTGTATTATATTAGGATGTCAAAATGAATAGTCAGACGGATAATTTGTTGTTTTTTTAGGCTCGTTTATAGTCTAGCTGCCCTTATAATCGGCACCGGTTGTATGTATTACAGAAAAATCCAAGAGCTAAACGCACGTATTATTGCGCTCGAAAACGCAGCCAAAGAGGATCGCCGAGAGATTACTAGCCTTCAGCAAGAATTGCGCAAACGAGAGGAGACTCTCAAAGAAGTAACAGACGATCGTAGCATCGTTCTCGAGCGACTTTCGGAGGTAGGTTCTAAAAAGAGTTGTTAGTATCGACGCAGCTGTAACGTTGCTTTCAGTTAATACGTACTCGCCGAGTTCCAAAGCAGCTTTTGCAATTTCCACATGATGCACAATAAACGACTGCAAAGCGGCTACTACAATTAGTATTTGACTGCAACATGTAACTGTAATGCCGCGCATCGTTAATTTCTTGTGAACATTTAAGTCAATTTTTTTTGGGCTTTGCATGTGTGCCCGGCATTCGAATTTTGTGCCAGCGTCTATGTGTATAAATACAGCTACCTCTATTTTGCTCATTAAATTGTCTTGTTGCTGAAATGTGCGGAACTCACAGGCTAGAAATGAAGTGACCAAACTCTCGGAAGACGTGCTTCAGCTCAAGGAACAGCGGGATAATCTTCGAGTGGCGTGCGCACATATCGCGGAGTGCGATCGGTATGTCGGCGAGGATTATTCGGGGGATGACTTGTTTAATGAGATGGTGGCACAGGTGGCACACATTTCCCAAGTATGATCGTAGCATATGAAGTAGCTAACACCACTTTCCAGTGTTGCGGTTGTTGTCGTCGTCGTCGTCGTCGTTATTTTATGAACCGTTGTCAAATAGTTCGTTGCGTTAACCGTTAGATTGAAAATAGTTTCCATAAATATACTTCCACTGAGTAGTGCGGCACAGAACGGCAGCCCACCCTAGGTCGAAGGCTATTAGGGTAACCACGAATGCAGGCATGATACTTGCATCGCAGACTGTGCTCATAGGCTGGCACACACATTTTAGAGCTCTACGTACTCTCTCTCTATTACTCGCACTATACGGGAAGCACGTCACTAATAGACAGACTTCTGTCTCGTTACTAGTTGGAGAATTCTCTAATTATAATAGCTTCGTAATATGATGCGTAGGAATAACGATTGTCGCTGGTGTTGTGCTGTCATTGCGAGTCGTTCACGTATCAGTAGTTGAATTGATTCCGAGGAAATCAATCCATATAAGGTAAACGTAAGTTGATTCGTGTACCTTAACTGGCTCAAATCAATTACAGTTATAGCTAGCTAATTGTCTTGCTTCACAGAGTTATTCGAACCAACGAAAGTTATTGCGCTTTTTTGCACTTCTACTAGCAAGCCATATCCGATGATAGTAAAAAGCGAGCAATGTCATAGAAATAAAACCCGAGCGCATTTATTGTCTGCTTTTGGGAAGACTAGGTTCTCTCGATCTCCTGCTCCCTATTATTATTATTCTACTGTTTGTTCATTTTATGCCAATAGATAATGAACCTGCTGTAGTTGACGTGTCGTTGATGCGATTGTTACTTTTGGTTTATTTAATTTAAACTTAATGATCCACGTTGGCACTTTAAGGTTTTTTTTTAATAGACTTTTACTGATTACATATATAATCTGGAGAGTCTCACATTAGAGGCCCACTACACAGGTGTACATTTTACGCTTTAGACGTTTTTAACATCCGATATGCTCACAACTTGTACATGTGGTTTACTTCACTTTAAGGTTAAATATTTGCTGAAATTGTCAACGAATCCTGTGCGTATTACTTTACTTTCGGTGAGGATGGCTTAGTAGTGTTGTCTGCTATGGCTGTAATCCATGCCCCAATATGCATTCACTTGTCTTCTTCTTGTGTGTTTTTAGGAACTTACAATTGGCACAGGAACGGGAGGCTGCCATGAACCTTATCAGAAATGACCTTGCGTCACAGGTCGAGGCGTTCAAGCAGGAATGGCGAACTGAGCAGAGTCTTCGGCAGAAAATCGAGAAGGACTACACAGAGCTGCTGAAGACATGGCAGGATTACGAGCAAAATCAAGGTTTTGCAATGGTTGGCGGCGATTCCGCCCGTAACGACAATCGCCAACGAAGTCAGGTTAGAAAACTTTGCTACTCTCTAGTGCGACTGATTAACTTGAGTATAATATATATAATATATATTATACTCAATTTGAGTGAAATAAACATAATTGTAAATGCGACTGATTAGTGTTCTCCCGATTCTACTGTACTTTCGGTATACAACTTTTTCGTCATTAACCCCAAAAAATGTTTTAGTTGCTACACAATGAGAAAATGGCATTAGATTGTATTAGTGCTTTCTAGAGATTGATGGAAATCTTCAATCAAGGCTTGATAATTAATTTCCTCGTAAATAAATAATAATAAGTGAATTTCCTCGTTATAAATTATTTCCCTTGAAGTGTGTAGCAATAATAATAATAATATTTTTTATTTGCTGGTCAAACAGGTCGAAGAAGCTAATATCGCTCTGGTGAACGCTGAACGAGCCCGTTTACAGGCGCAGGTTTCTGCCCTACAGGAGAAGGTCAACGATCTGCAAGCGCAGAACATAGGCCTAATGAGCGAACGAACGGTTAGTTAGAACGAACCATTTATAGTTACTGACCACGGCGTTCCTTCGGGCAAGCAGACCCGAATCCTTGCACAGGCTTTGGCTAAATAGCAATAAAAGTTCCATAAGTGAGACATCGATCGATAAATTGAACGGGCGTAACCTAAATTCACACATAATGATAATGTTGCAAATAAATAATTAGTGGGTTGCTTATAGCATTGGGGAGTGTCTATGGGTGTGTGTGTGTGTGGTCCACGCTGTGTCCATAGTGTTTGGTTCGACCGAGTCTGCGTTAAGTGCCTGTTCTAGTACCAGTGTGCGGACACAACCTCTCTGATAAAATCACTAGAGCATGCTATCGACCAGCACGAGCTAAGGTGCTGCAGCCAACCAGCCATCAATGGAAACAGCCTGGCGTCGGTGGAGGAGGTGTGAGCCGGCGGCGACACCGCAACCGTCCTAGACTACTACAGCGCTTCTTATAACGGCTGTCTCAAACCACTAGTCCCATATAGTCATAAGTGCCCATGCTTGTGCCCTTTGTATGCGAAAGTACTACAAATGATGGCGTGAGACTATAACGATAGCAACCTGAAGGGTTGGAGTAGAAGTACAACGGGCATGCTTAGCGAACCATACTTAGTGCATGACGAGCAGCCGCCAAATATCGAGTGGTTTATTTGGCGGAGCGTTAATAGGAACATCTTTCACGGGTGCCAGGCCCATGGGGTTCGGCATTCTGCCGTCTGCAAAACTTTCCGATTGAGTGGGCTATGGCGGGAGAGGTCTGGATGTTCACGACCACTAGGATAGCAGAGCTGGTGCTCGTGATACATGCATTCCTAAATATGCATATATGGTAGCAAGTGCTGGTGGGCAGCAAGCAGTTGGTTCATACCCAGGGGCACCTCATGACCTACAAAGATTAAGGAATGCATGTCGTAAGTTGATACTAAATTAGTAAATGCGAGACCGAATTAGGAGACGAGGACGTTGTCACAATGGGAACTGTCTACCTGGCAGCGCTGTTTAATGCAATCCTCCGACGCACATAAGAAATCCCTGCAATTAGATCACTGGAAGGGTATGGCTGTACTTTTTGCGGTGACCTGATTATCGTGGGCCAAACGAACCGATTTACATTGGAGTCGATCGAGAGAGTACTGAGGACGGGCGCCCATGGTTAAGCTTGATCAACAAACAACGAAGGGGCCTTTACGGCCTGGGAACAAAAACCCCAATTATCCGCTAAAACTACTCGGCCCATAGTACCAACAGGCTGGTAATTCCCAGAAGCGCGGAAGTCGGAACAGGCAGATGCCACACCATTTCACTGAACTCTAGTCGTTTTATTTTTGGATCTCGTAAATGCAACGCATCTTAGCTCAGTGTGGAATTGTTCAACCTGTTGCATGTCACCTACATAATTGTAGCCGTGTTGTTCTAAGATTGTCTAAGGTATCTATCTATATTGGTGGTGGGAAAGGCTCTGTCCAGAACGCAAAACAAAATAGTTGAAGTGTTTGTGGTTTATCAAGAGATGATAAATAAGGTTTTATTTATCATCCAAATAAAACGGGGTTATTGGCTATTAGTGGAAGCATATTGAACGGACGGTGCGAGAACGCCTTCTATAACATACACGATGTGCGTACAATTTTTTAGGTGAGAACCGTGCAGCGGGCCGGTAACGGAACGGGCCCAACGACCTCTTCTAGTACGGCACAAGCGTCCGAAACTGCTCCCGCAGCGACTGTTGCCGCGGCAGCGCCCGAAGCGAGCGGTGCAGTTCATCGTGCGGTGTTCCGAAGGGACACGGAACTCAGGTGTCCGCTGTGCGACACCGAGTTCTCCGATCGGGCTACGCTCATCCACCACGCCAGCTTCTGTCAGATAGACGAGCCAGCTGACCAGCCAACAGCAGGCACTTCGTAGTAACGTGCGTGATCGTGCTTTCCTGGCGGTAGGCGAACGAGAGCCGTTTCGTTCGAATCAAGAACATTGCGGATTTGACTTGTGGACGTTACGCGAAATGTGATTCCCCGATTCTGAGCAGAATGACGATGTTACGAGAGAGAGAGGAGAGAGAGAGAGCGCGCGCTCGAGAAAGAGCGACGGACAGCGCTCAAGGGAGAGCGACGATGACTACAGCGACGACAGGGAAAAGGAGACGAAGCGAGCGAAATACGCGAAGTTGACATGCAAAATCCGAGAGCGGATACTTGCCCCCCCCGCCTCCCTATAATTTTACTAACGTTTTACATTCACACCAACGACGCGAAGGGACGCAAAAACTAATTGTATGTGAGAGGGAGGTTCGCACGAACCCAGTGCACGACGTTGAACGTACGTAAAAGTACAAGGACTTGTTGCATCGCACTTGTAATAGCTGAAGCTTAAGTCCAAGTTCGAGTTACCCAATAGACTCATCGTAAGTATGAGCTACTATAGCACATACGTTGTTTAATTCATGAATGCAGATTGCGCCGAACAAGCAACAGGCACCCGAATGGATGGATAGATAGATAGATGGCTGACCCCGACTCCGTGCCGGCCAGATGTTAGCTCTTGCGTCGTTTGTATTGTCATAACTGTCATGGCTGTCAGTAATGGTGGTAGTCGCAGTACATTCGCACTGTTTGGCTAATGTAAGAACTGAGACAGATCGTGATGCAGCAGCTGCAGATCTGCGGCTCTGTGTTGACTTTTTCCTGACAGCAGCAATGCTAGTCGAATACTACTCGTACAGTATTGTCCAACGAGGGAAGATGTAGAAGAGCATCGTACGATAGAACTCTCTACGGTCTACGAATTCTTCATAGATGCTAAAATGGTAGCAATATTTTCGAGCAATGCGGCGCATGTACGTCGAAAAGTGTATATTCTCAGGTCCCTCTAGCGTTGTATACGCGAGTCTCGTCTAACGTTTGTGCGCAATCTGGGTACTGTTATCTGTTATTACGAACTATACAATTTCATTATATAAATAAACTGCTGCTGTTTCTTACCTGTGCTTCTTGTCTTTCTTACGTGCTTCATTATATATATATATATATATATATATATATATATATATATATATATAAGTAAAATTGATGACAGGCTATATACAGGTAGTTCAATAAGTTCTTAGAATGAAAACCAAGAATTTTCCAAATCATGTTTTTAAATTTATCTTATTCGATATACTTCCCGAGATGCTCAATACACTTTTCCCACCAAGATTTCAGAGCTTTTATACTTCTTAAGTAGAATTCCGCGTCTTTAGACTGAAAATAGGCATTGACAGCAGCCTTAACCTCTTCATTGCTGGAAAAAGGCTTTCCACCGAGACTATTCTTTAAATGTCCAAAGAGGAAATAATCAGAGGGGGCCAGGTCTGGAGAACAGGAAGGTTGTTCAATAAGTTCGAACCTCAGTTGGGCCAGTTTTGCCGATGCTTGCCGGGACTTGTGTGCAGGAGCATTGTCCTGGTGAAACAGGACAACCTTCTTCTGCAAAGCGGGCCGTTTCACGATGAGTTCTTGCTAAAGGCAGTCTAACAGTCTTGCCTAATATTCTCCTGTGATCGTTTTACCGCTCTCAAGGTAGTCGACCAGCATTATTCTACGTTGGTCTTAAAAAAACTGTAGCCATCACCTTTCCGGTCAATGCCGTTGTCCGCACCCTCTTCGGAGGTCCTTCATCAGGTGCACACCATTGGCAAGATGCTTCTTGGGTCTCGGGAGTGTAGTGATGGACCCAGCTTTCATCGACGGTCATGAATCTGCGCCAAAAGTCCGACGGCTTGTTCGACATCTTGGCCAAATTTCGCTGTGAAGCGAAAACAGGCGCGTTTTTTGGCCTTGGTTGAGCAAATGCGGCAGCCATTTTTCTCTGAGCTCTTTCATCTTCAAGTTTTCGTGCAGGATAAAATGCACACTACCCAAACTGATTCCCAAGGCCTCCGCTATCTCCCTAATGTTCACTCGCTTATCTGCGGCAACGATTTTCCGCACCTTTTCCACGTTTTCCTAATCAGTTGCCGTTTTTGGGCGTTTTGAACGTAGTTCATCCCGGTGCTCCTGCGACCTCTTTTTAACTCATTAATCCAGTTGGAAACAGTGGCAAAACATGGCGCAGAGTCACCGTACACCTCGTCTAACTCAGTTTTCACTTGGGTCGCATTCCAACCTTTGAAATAAAATGCTTGATAACCACTCGAAACTCTTTTTTCTCCATTTTTCAAAATCACGCCAATACGTTGCACGGGAAAAGCGATCAAACGAAATCGCAACGGCCAATCACCATAATATTTTGACTGCTGGCAGTCGAAAAGTTGCAGTTCCTAATAGCGGTGGAAGCGCGCCAAAATTCGAATTCTAAAAAGCTCATTCTAAGAACTTATTGAACTACCTGTATATATATTTATATATACAGGGTGTTCCTATTTGTGTGTCCAAAACGCTAGGGTATGGTCAAACTCGGTGAGAAAATCATTTTTGCCAATGGGTGGAAGCCGGGAAAACGTTTTGTTTAGGAGTGAGGATGAAATTTATAAAAGCAGTTATTCTGTCTTTTTTCTCCTACATAGTTGTGCAAAATCTACGTTTGCGGGAGAACCAGTCAGCGCACAAAGGAACCGATCATACCGGCATGTTTGGCAGACAATTCTGCACAATAAAGTATACATTATAAGCTTGCGTAGCAAAAAGCGAATAGCCAGATTAAGGAAAGTCATAAAAAGTCAAAATGTTACGTTAACGCTTTTTTGTGCAACATCGTACTTTTTTCCATTACGACCAAAAATGCACGTCCAAAAGACTACTCTCAGGCAATAGCAGATTTAATGCCCACTACATTCGTACCAAAGTGATGGTGCTGCGTTACGTAGTTGCCAAGTGACTAAGCTTTTTCGACAGTCATATCGAAAGCGAAGGCATGCATACTTGCGTAGGGTGTATGAGAAAGTTAGGTACATATTTTGAGGTTTGGTAGAACTCAGCAAGATAATATTTTTTTCTTATGGAAAGAGGGGGCGGAAACGTCTTGGCAAAATGCTACGGTTCTGGACGTGAAAACTTCAACGTGAAACATAACAACTATGATTGTCGAAAAAGCTTAGTCACTTGGCAACTACGTAACGCAGCACCATCACTTTGGTACGAATGTAGTGGGCATTAAATCTGCTATTCCCTGAGAGTAGTCTTTTGGACGTGCATTTTTGGTCGTAATGGAAAAAATTACGATGTTGCACAAAAAAGCGTTAACGTAACATTTTGACTTTTTATGACTTTTCTTAATCTGGCTATTCGCTTTTTGCTACGCAAGCTAGTAATGTATACTTTATTGTGCAGAATTTTCCGCCAAACACGCCGGTATGATCGGTTCCTTTGTGCGCTGACTGGTTCTCCCGCAAACGTAGATTTTGCACAACTATATAGGAGAAAAAAGACAGAATAACTGCTTATATAAATTTCATCCTCACTCCTAAACAAAACGTTTTCCCGGCTTCCACCCATTGGCAAAAATGATTTTCTCACCGAGTTTGACCATACCCTAGCGTTTTGGACACACAAATAGGAACACCCTGTATATCATTCGCCATTTACGCCTAAAAACAATTACTTTAAAGTCCGTCACAAATCTTTTACGGTGTTTAGAACATTATGTATATATACGGAGGTTGTCCTGGGTCGTGGCTGTTATTAAAACCATAGAGCATGCTAAGTAGCTTTGATCTTTATTGCGTCTACCTTTTTGCATGGCTGTGGAATACCCCAGGTCAAATCAGTCTGGAAACTGGTGATTTAAAAATCGAATCGACGTCGTCTGATGATCTTATGTTCGCCATGAACTTCTTTTCTCCGCTTGGAGTTAAAACCATCGGTAACTTCTGCCTTTGCTTGTTTTGCTATCTACATATTATGCGTGTCATATTGTAGTTTGCTGCTGTAGGAACATTTATCTGCTAAGAACTTTTTATACCAACGAAGTTGTAGGGTGCCGTAGTGTGCGTTTCTTCCGGGTGGCGCCGTCCAAGGGGTTTCAGTCGACACGGCGATGCGAATTCTCATGACGGAGGGCGCGCCTAAGATGGCTTACTCTCTGGTCTATGGCTACTATCGCCTCAAGTGCAAAAACGCCGAGTTTTTAAAGAATTTCGTACACTTATTTAAAAATAAGGAAGGCAACGTTCATGACCAAGCAACTATTAACTTGTTGCACAGGAAGCTATATCTGTGTGGAGGCAAAATAAAGGCAAACATTGTAGAAGCAGTCTTCAAATTACTTGTTTTCCCTGGACTACTAGGCCCGAATCAACACGCGTTCACTAAAGGAGAACTTATAGGCACTCAATATCCAAATACGCTCTACTGAGGCGGCTTTGAAGGACACGACACGCTTGCGAAAGCCCACTATGCGTTCAATCACATAGGGCCCTCGGGAACCATTTCCGTGTCGATTTTAAATTCAGAGAGCTTAGAGATCCGACTTCAAAATGACTAAAAATATTCCGCCAGAGTCGACATCGTTTATTCAGATGGAATCTGCTTTTGCTTTAGACAAGCAGCATTTGTATGAAACGGGAACTGACGACGCCGTTCCATGGAGGGTTTGAGCAGAAGGTCAAGGATTATAAGACTGGATTTAGGTTATGAGTTAGATTGAATGCCCGTACACACTCAAGACATCATCATTTTGAATATACTAGATTTCCTACGATTATCCATTAAGTTTACTAAAGACATAAGTTAAGGCTATGAGTCCGCTAGGGCTTCGCTTAATTTGGCTAGTACAGGTGCGTGGTTGGCTGGTCGTAAGGTAAGGATATAGGGCGAGGTAGGCCGGTAAGTGAAATTTCATTCTACATACGAGCAGAGCTTCCCCGCATGCAAGCTATGTGTCGAGGTGCAAATTGATTCCTAACTTCAGGTAATTCAATCTCTTTTTTTTTTAGAGGACTAACTCGAAAATGCGGTTGCACACACGGACACCACTGCAGGGAGTCCTTGCAAGTGTGGGCCGGTAGTGTGGGGCTCCAACCCACTAAAAACCAGTCATGTCCCCGTCCCCCAACTGACTGGGAACTGCTTACGCATGCATCAAACAGTCAGAGGGGGCGAGTCTTCTTACTCGTGGCGAAAGTTGTCCCTGGGAGCCGCAGGGAATCGCAAAAGTCGCAGCTTGTTGGCCGCTGTCTTAGCTTGTAAAATCTTGTTAAAAACCGCTGTTGTCAAGTTCCAGTGTTCCAGGGATTCTGTCATCTTCAGAACGACGTCGCGTAAATTAAAAATGTGCGTATTCATTAGAGTTCTCAAGGGGTGACGCTGTTCCGCCCATGCGGGACACGCCAGAGCTGTGTGCTCTGGAGTGTTCTCGAGTCCATTGCCGCAGTGGACGCACGTGGAGCTGGGGGCCTTCCCGATCCTGAATAGGTACGACTGAAAGTCGCCGTGCCCAGGTAATTCAATCTCTTGGGTTGCCCAAATTCGCAGCGGTGGCCTCAATTGTCGTATAGCGGCGCCACGAGGGGCTGATAGAGCTTCTGAGTAGTGCCGAAGAACCAGTATCGAACGTAAGTACAGTATACACAGCAACAATGTTCCTGAGGAAGTTGTTAAGGCTGCAATATGCTAACAAAGAAGATGGGAGGCGGTTCCAACCTTGGTTCAACTAGACCCGCTTTCTTAAACGCTGAGAAGTGTTGAAGCTCCTGCCACGAGCAAAGGCTCTAATCCCCCTTTTTCTTTTTTTTTCATAAAACTCCCACAGAATTAAAGCCTTCATCCCCAGATAATTGCGGAGCGTAAAGTGGTCTTCTATGGACGGAAGAGCATTTTATAAGAAGCTCTTTGTGGAAAGTAAGCGCCGGTATGAAGGCGAAGAAAAGACGCCCCTGCTTGAAGAAGTGAAGTCGAAAGCAGCAGGTTTGTCAGTGCCTGACCGCTTTGCTGCTGAACGAGCATACACCGATTTCGGGTCCCATGATCCGGCAACTGCTTACGTTAGAACAACATCTCATAAACTCATCTTCAGGGACGAGAAGATCGCACCCCGCAGGGAAACCCGCTCGGCCGCCTCGCCGACCCAGCCCGCCAAGTGCGCGAGGAGTTTAGAAACGCAGTTGTCATCATTTACGCGGATAACGTCGTGGTTGCAAGCCGCGTCTGGAGGCCATCCGACGAATTGTCGGCGACACCGAAGCCTACCTAAACAGTAAGGCACTTTAAGGAGGGCAAATTTAAGGGAGACGAAAGCGATCAAGTTTTGCCGAAGAGATTTATGGGCTGCTGCAGATAATATTGCAACGATGATTGTTACGCTAAGTTAACCGGGGAATATAGACTCAGCCGGGCGGGTACAACACAAGGGACTCAGGTACGATGAATGGCAACACGACGCACGTCTAGTGCGTAGCGCAACCGGGCGAAGAATAAACTTATAGGCCACGCTTGATCGGTCTATTTATTCACTCAAGGGACACCGTAGTGTTCGTATAGTAATAATGTGAAACGATGAAAGCGAATTTTCTCGAACATTCGGCATCGAGTGTTGTACTTGTCCTCTCTTCGCTGATGTTATGGTTGTGACGCAACAGGTCGGCGGTGGTGCACGTGCTCTATTGTAGCCAGCACGCAGCTTAGCGGTCTCCTTGTACGTCGCGGTGCACGTTGGATTGGATGCTCGGTTGACTTACTAGCGCCGTCGGTTATCAACGGCGTAATAGTTGGCTGTTCTGTTGCTACGTGTCACCCCCTTCCGCCAGTACGACGATGATTCAACCACGCACTACATACAACACTGTTACGCATCATGGCGCAATTCAAATCAGCCCCAATCGACCACGTCCAACGCAGCGTCCTTCCAACGTGATTCAAATCAATCCTAACCGACCATGGCTAAGGCGTCCGCGCCAAACTTCAACGTACCCAACGATCCTAACGTTCACCAGCCGATACGTGTCTCAACCAGACAGCGGAGGGCGGCTACAGCCTTTCGCGCCGAAACCCCAACGTCCTCCACTGTCCATCGGCCGACACCGGGAGACACCGACCTAAGCTGCTCAATCCGAGTCAAACCTTAACTTAACCTGTATTTCTATACGAAACGAACACAAACCGCTGTAAATTTCGACCGATTTGAGAGCGGGTTCTGACACACTTTGGGCTGTCAGCACGCCGCGGTGCCTCGTGAACCAATAAATAGACCGAGCAGCATAGCATGGCTTAATAACGATCCGTTGCTCGGCTGTGCTTTGTATTAGACCTTGTGCTGCGTGTCGTCATTCATCGCTCCTGGGTCGCTCGCGCTGCAGTACCCGTCCGGCTAAGTCTACATTCCCCAGCTGACTTAGCGTATGTATTTTTACAGACATCCTCGTCTGTAATGCATTTATACTATTAATCGGATGATCACAATGACTATATTGTAACGTGGCTGTGTTACACTGAGTCAGCTGGGCGATGTAGACTCAGCCGAACGGGTGCTGCAGCCCGAGGGACTCAGGAACGGTGAATGACGACACTCAGCATATGGTCTAATACAAAGCACAGCCGAGCAACGAATGGATCTTAAGCGATGCTACTCGATCTATTTATTGGTTCACGAGGCACCGCAGCGTGCTGACAGTTCAAAGTGTGTCAGAACCCGCTCTCAAATCGGTCGAAATTTACAGCGGTTTGTGTTTGTTTCGTATAGGAATACAGGTTAAGTGACGGTTTGACTTGGACTGCCGATCATAAGTCGACCCTCTCTTGGTGTCGGCCGATGATCATTTGAACGGCGGAGGACGTTGGGGTTTCGGCGCAGAAGGCTGTGGCTGTTCTCTGCTGGCTGGTTGAGACATGTATCGGTCGGTAAACGTTGGGAAAGTTGAGATTTTGGCGCGGACGCTGCAGTCGTTGGACGTGGTCGGTTAGAGTAGATTTGAATTGCGCCATGATGCGCATACAGTGGGTGGACTTCGTCTCAATATTACTACCAAATTGCACAACGATTTGGTTTAGTAAGGTGTTTTCCCATGGTTACTTAAATGTATGCCATTTACCTAGCATGCGTTTGATGTCTTTCTTTCCATATCCGCCCTCTATCTTTCCTCGGCTGCTTTGTCAACTTTCGTCTTCATATCCTTGATTATCTGTTTAATTGGCATCATCTCGTGTTTTTCAGAATCGATCGTATTGCGCTTAAATTCGCGCTTGATGAATTTTAGCTGTCTATCCTATTCGCTTATATTTCTCTCAGTCAGTTTTGCTGCGCCCAGCAGTTTGGCTGCCCAGTCTTGTTCTTTGTTATCTGCAGCTTTGCTTTTTAGACGGCTTACATACGAAATCATTGCTTGTGCATCCATTGCACAGCAGCTGGAAACTCTCATTCGATAAACTGTGCTACACATGTGTACCTACGTTGCATTGCATGTCGGGCAACTGCACGTTGTATCGTGTCCAGTCTGTTTACCATCTAAACGCACGCGTATGCGTCACTGTTGATACAAACATGCTATTCCAAAGCTCTTTAGTCACCATGAAAATGTTGCAGCTTTACAAAGCTTTCTTCCTTACAATCTTTTGTCCATATTCAGCTCGTTCTTTTCCTTTTGCAAGTTCAGCTTTAAGACTATCTGGCGTGTTTTCTATTTAAACACCCAAGTATTTGTATGCGTTTTATGTTCGATTTCTTTCCCCTGTATCTTTAGCGGCATCTCCCTGATATCAATTTCTTTTATTCACACTGTCTGTGTAATACTCTATCTAGTTAAAATTGGAGTACACAAGTACTCCGGCTAATCAAGAAAGTCCGCCCAGCTTACTCTTAAGTCTCTCGAGCTGATTCAGAGACTGTGGGTATGTACAAGTTTGGGCATTCGTACAAGGGCCTTCGCATAATTTACAGATACACGACTCGACTGGGTCGTGAAACGACTCCGTTCGACAGACCACATGATGATAGCCGTGGGTCGAAAATTTGACCACCACGTGCCTGTTTGCCCGATCCGGATTCTTCCATGTGTCGTCTGTCATTGCTGGCGAAGTGAAGAACTGTGGGCTCACGTCGCTGATCTCCTCTCTTTTCTTGTTCATGAAGTTCACGAATGCCGTCGTCTCCTCAAGCTTGAACTTTTGTTGGATCTCCTCCACAAATCGCTTTTCTTCCGTCAGGGAGTAGACCATACGATTTCGCGTATTTGTGTGGACGCCAAGAACTCTTTTTAAGAACGTCGATTTGGCTCTGTCGAGTGTTTGAAGGTCTCGCTCGCTAAGATGCTCCCAGATCAACTCGACTCCATAGGCAGCGCATGGGGCTAGCTTGAGCATGAAGAGTTTAGAGGCGGTTTCCAACGAGAGGCGATACGGGTCCGATATCGATGAAGAGGCCATCAGAGTTTTTCTGAATCGCTCCTCTATGTGTCGAGAGAACGACGATCCACTCGTCGTGAACACGATCCCAAGGTACGTAAAGTTGTTTACGAACTTTATTGGGACTCCGTTCACCTGGATCTGGTCACTGGCCGCGAGCCTCCCTCCCCGACGGAATTTTAGAGCCTCGGTTTTTGAATCATTTATGGTCAGACCTACGCGGCTCGCGTACTTCTCCAGCGTTCTTGCCGCTTGAGACAAATGAAAACAGCTGGTACTGTAGGCGCATACGTCGTCGGCGTACATAAGCGTCTCCACAAGAGGGTGTTTCGTTGATAGGAACGACGGCAAGTCGTTGATGAGAATAGCAAGGGTGAGAGATTATCACCCTGGGCAAAGCCCGTGGTTTGCTCGATTGGCTCCCTAATAGCCACGCCATCATCGATTAGAATCGCGTTCTTCTGTAAGATAGCACCGATCAGGCCGAGGATCTTCGTCGGGACACCACTTGAGGCTAGCTTCTCGATAACGATTGATCTTGAGCCGGTGTCAAATGCGCTCTTAAAGTCGACGAAGAGTGCGTAGAGTGGCCGGCGGGATTTCCTAAGAACTTTCTCGGCCTTGTCTTTGAGTATTCTGCAAGCTGTTTGCGTAGATCTTTCAGCTCTAAAACCATGTTGCTCATCAGGGATTGCGTTGCAGGCCTCGAGGAACGGGGTAAGTCGGCGTGTGAGGAGAGTTGACAGAAGTTTATAAACGCACGACTTTTTGGCGATTCCCCGCCAGGACTTCGGGTCAGACGGGCAGCCTTTCCCTTTCGGGATCTCCCTGATATCCCGTATATGAAGGAAAATATTATATTTGCTCATTTCTTTTTATTGAACTCTTGTACAATATTTTCCGCCGTTTTTACGCACATTTGTTGCATTTGGTCAACACCTTCCGCTAAAATCACCATGTCATCAAACAACGGGTCACACGGCCAGAGATATACTATTTCATCACCTCTAGTGTAGACTATTTGAAAACCCAAATTTGATTCATACACTTGTCGTGCCACCTCAATATCTGTATCGCAGGCTCGTCGGATATCTAGGGATGTTGCAACTAGGTTCTGTTTTCTAGATTTGGCCCAATAGATACTTTCCATTAGTACAAAATGACTACCCAGTATTTTCGTGCCTGTTATAACACCATTCTGCCCTATTAGTTTGAGCTCTTTCAGCTGGTATTGTATTTACAACGCTTGTTACTGTTATTGGTCTGCGATTGGACCATTTCGTATTTTCCGCCCCTGGCTTTGGCATGAAGACGACTCTCCCTGCTAACCATTTTCGAGAGATCTCTTTTCCAGCTTCTATTGAATTCACCCACTAGGTATGCATACATTGGCGTACCAGTATACTTAATCAATTTTAGCGATACCCCCTCTCTCCACATGCAGTTTTGTCGTTTTTTGAGCTAATAACCTGTTCAATCTCTTCTTTAGTTGTCCGCCAGCCAATAACTGATCTTCTTACATATGTTTGTGTATTTTGTAGTTCATATATTTCAGCATCAAACGTAATGTTTAGTGCCTCATAGCATATCTCTTGTTGTGCGTATCCTTTTTCCTTTCTTTTTCGTTATCTTCAGCTATTTCATCCTGCTGTTTTATGTATTCTTAGAAACATATTATTCTCTTTCGTGTGCTATTGTTTGTTATGTTTTTAAAAATGTTAGTTCATCTAGTTTTACAACGTTGGCTATATTCACGCTTAGTTTCAGTTTTTGCTTTTCTGTGTTGTCTGGACAGGTTTCTTCTTAGTTGCACACTTCTATTTAAACCTTCATTCCACCAGTAGTTGATTGTGTAGCTTAGTGCCAAACTGACAATCGAGTTTCTAAGATTTACCAAATCGTTTCGGTCGGAAATCTTCTAAGTAGCTAGAAAAATTCCCGAAATCAACTTTGAGAATTTCTCTTTTAGAAGGAAGTCGGCGCGATGCCCCGCTCAAAGTTCATATTGTTGCCCTGGCTCATTTTAGCTCAGTGATCATGGTAGATCCCGTCGGGCACACTAGTTTGATTATTTTTGTTTAGCTTACCGATGTAGGCAACTCTACATATGTAATTAATTACTTTATCGGATAAATTACCGGCCGTGATGTAACCGCACGTCTAGACTGTAATGGCTCCCTCTGTACAGTCTCTAAGTTTCATTATCTATTTAATACTTTTACCAATTTGCATTCTAAGGGAAACTTTTATGAACGCCTCTGAATAATGTCTGTGTAAACCATCTAGACGGTGCCAGCATCCAGTCATGACGCCACTCGTCGTGAGTGTGAAAGTTCCAATTACGAGTGATAATAACTAAAAAGTGCTTGGAAAGGCAGGGCTATATCGACAATCAACGTCTGCAATAAACTACTCATAATTGTTTTTTTTTTATAGTCTTCTAAATTATAATGAAATAAAACTCATAATTGAGCATTGACGTCGTTGAACGTCGCTTGACCCATACGACATGTGACCCCTAGCAGGGACCTTTCTGACATAGCGTTTTTTTTTCATTAAACACTAACGCGATAATACAGCGGCAGTTCGGGAGATTGTGCCAAGCTAACCCCCAAGGGCAGATGACCAATAGTTAAGCCAGTTGAGCAGTAGTTTAGAGCTCCGCGGCAGCTAGCTCGGTTCTAACCAAACCTAATCAAAGCTGACCAAACCATCATTGAGCCTCATCAGAGTCGCAGATTATCTTGAAGCCTAAACTCACAAACAACCAGTGTTCTACGCCAATATGGGCCGCCCCAAGCCAAAAAAGACCTCGCTGTCATTCATTATCTTCCGTGGCTCACAGTGGCTCAGGCAGCTTGCAGTCTGCTCTCCTGCTGTCGGATGCCGTACACAATATGTGCATACTACATATGCATTATTATACCTCTCTATGTTGCAGGTTGCGTTCGTAGGCGGCGACCGTCGTCGTCTGAACGACGCGCAACCCACATCTTGCAACGCTACGAACGTCACCGCTCGACCCATGCGCGGGAATGCACTGTGTTGACTAGTAGTGCCGCACAACCTACTGTTTTCGCTCTCACGAACGACCAAACCGACAGCGGGTCGACGAAGGCACAATATCGAGTTGGCACCCTCGCCAATGGTGAACAGTGGTAGTGGTGGTGGTGGTGGTGGTGGTGAGGTTCAAGACTGAGTCAACTAAGCTTTATCACCAACAACAACAACAAGTACAATAACAACAACAGCAGCAAGAGCAACCTTCAAGATCTTCCATAACACCTGGCAGTCATACGAGCCGAATGTGCCAACATTTCTTTCCGCCTGTTTCGTTCTCTCTCTCTTTTGCTTCTTCATCTCTCTTTCTCTGCTTCGTTATCTCTGTTTCTCTTCTCTTTTTTTCTTTCTTATGTTGCTGAGCATCACATTAGACTTCTCCCACTGGCTCTGCTGCGCCCCTTGCTCAATGCGCGTCTGTACGCGCCTGAGCGTGGTGCTAAGACGCGAGCCAGAAGCAAGACAACACCGACGCCTACACCGACGACCAGATAGATAATGAAGAGTTCAAGCCAACGGCTAATGTTACACAGCCCCGTTGCTGTTGCTGCTGCTGCTGCCGCTGCTGCGAATCATGATGGCGATGATGCTGATAATGATTGTGGATACACCGAAATAGCTGACGCGAGTCGAACCGGCCCATAGGGCACAGCAACATAAAGAGGCGGCAAGGTCACGCGAGATCACTCCAAGCAGCACGACGTCCGTCACCTCGTCCATAACGCTAGGCAAGTCACTTATTCGGCCCCCGAGAAGAAGACCCACTAACACATATATGTATGTAGATGTACACACTTATCGACCACTTCATTATTTGGTTAGGGTTACCCTGGCTAAACCGAGTTCAAGTGAGCGTCGATTCAAGTGCACGCGACTTGAGCAAACCTATATATATATATATATATATATATATATATATGTATTATGCGTTACCGCTAGAAACTCGAGCCTGTTCAACGAAATAAATTCCCGTGCTACTAGAAGAACGCACAAAACGGAAAAAGATGCCTCCAAAAGATTGAGTAAAATAATAAAAAAACAAGCAAAAATCACAATAAAACAGCAATATTGATGTGTACAAAACAAGACTTAGATATATATATTTTTAACGCTCTGACAACCACATTTTAGACGCTCGTAATGGGCTAAGTTGCCTGTGGCACGATATCGTCTAAATGCATCTATCGTCATCGCGTTTTCGTACTGGAATTATGCGGTGCTTAGATGAAACTATGTCGAGAATTAAAAAAATATATTGTATTTTTTATTTTATTCTTTTTACCTGTAATATCGAATTGCCTATATATATATATATATATATATATATATATATATATATATATATATATATATATATATATATGGGCAAATCGGTATGACAAGTGAAGAGAATAAAAAAAAAAATACAATACATTTTTTTATTTCTCGACATAGTTTCATCTAAGCACCGCATAGTTAGTCTAGCGACTAAGTTTTTTTTTATTAAGTGGCAAGTTTTGAGGCAAGAAAAAACGCCCAAAATAATTAAACAACCCGCTTACTAGGTGGATCGGAAAGTTTCATGGCATGAAATACAAGTTATGGACGGACAAAGACCTTGTACCTTTATTGTTCCGTATAGCCCCCCCCCGAAGTTCAACACATCTTTTTTTCGGGCTGACCCTCAGCCAACATTTAAGATCCACGGGGCTGTTTTCGCATTGCTTCGTAAGACGGACCCCATAAAGACAAATGTGCAACAGTGGGGCTCGAACACGTGCACCCATGCCCCTCCGGTTGCGAAGCACACGCAAATCCACCCACCACGCCACCGAGCTCGACAGCTGAACGCATTTAGTCCAACGATTCTCAGTGGCCTTTATACCACGAGCAAAATGTTCAGAATCTTTGAACTCAACGTACTCGACTACGGCGCATATCACATCACTGTTGCTCAGACATATTTTTTGGGAAAGACACTTATTATAGAAAGGTAGTCAAGTAATACAGCACTTTACATCCCAGATAGCGGTCGCCAAAACCGTTCCGATCGTGATGTGTCTCTTCACCCTTGTGGGAGGCCTTTTGTCGCGTGCGGTCCACTTCCTGATGGCATGTTCCCGTTCTGGAGTGGTGGATCCAGGTCTTGTCGGCGGTTACAAATCGGCCCAATTATTTCTGCGGATTTCGTCTCAAAGCTTTCAACTTGTTGTCCGAAATTGAGACGCGTTCCAGTATTTGCCCAAAAATTGGCTCCAGCGGCAACAACTTTGATTTAATTATTTTCCAGCGTAATTACTGATGCAATATTTGGTGTACTGTACCATAGTCAATGCCAATCTTCTCTTTCTTTATTTTGCGCAGCTTTACTAGCCGTCAGTCATCACGAGTTGATATATTAGTTGATCCATAAGTCCGTTCCGAAAGTTGCGTGTGCCGTGGTGCATAGACCCCAGGGGAGGGCGAAAACTGTTAGGAGAGGGCTGTTTACATGGCGGTAAAAGCAGATCTGCGCTGTATTATAACGTGGAATTCGTTCGAATTTCTTACACGCGCGAACTGTAACGCTTGAGTGAAGACTGCAGAGTTAAATGTGCATTTTCGGCATTTAATGCTATTTTATTTCCGGAAGGAACAGAATGCAACCCAAGTCGTAGCTAAGATATGTAAACTATGTTGATTAAATAAAACGTTTTATACCGTTTCAGATATGTAAAGGAAATGGCGGAGAGGTAGTAACAGATAAGACAGTTCAAAAGTGGTCTGTTTAGGAACGGCAACTTTGACATTAATAAAACTCACACCTTTCGCTGCGCGAGATCGTAGCTGTTGTCGACGTACAATACACATCCGTTCAAAGACATCTCCATGCCGAGGGATTCGTCAGCAAATTGAATGTATGAGTGCCGCACGCGCTCAGCCAATCAGCAGGAGATGAGTGTGCTAGAATGCGATCAGCTTCTAAAAAAGAACAAGAATCGCCCCAGTTTCCGCACCATAATGGCACGGGATAAGAAGTCGATACCCTAAAAGAACGTTGTCAGCAGAAAAGCGCGACTTAAAAAGAAAGTGCAACTGCCGAGTTTGGACGCCATACAAGGAAAGTAATGTAAAGTTCTTGGTAGGATGCAAAAGAAGTGAACATTAAATCGCAGCGCAACATTAAGTCACTCGTTCTGCTGCTCGATTGCTACTAGAGTGTCTGACATGTTACAGTTGCGCGACAAACGCAGTTCAAAGCCAGTCCAAATAATAATTATTTTTGTTGCGTCCGATGAACGTCTTTCTATGGCGTTGTAGTCGGTATGAGCTTTTTGGAATTGTCAACAAGCGATGCTACGAACTTTTTGATCCACCTAGCACATACGTACGGGTATATCAAAGTTTGTGTACTAAATCTAGCAGCATATCAATGAACGACGGCAAGTTTAACAGTCTAAAGGCGAGTCCAATGGCGTGCGCCTCGCGACCGGAGGAGACACATAGGCGCTGCACGGGTTCGAGCCGCACCGTTGCACATTTGTATTTATGAAGTCCTTCGTACGAAGCAATGCGAAAGCAGTCTCATGGACGTCCAATGTTGGCTGAGGATCAACCCAACAGAGTTAAAGTCTAACAGGAAAAGCGCGCCTCCACCAGTAGTGCAGTCATTTTCTCAGCGACGAGTATATAAACGTTTTTGTGTACGTTTGTTGAAAACGACTTCACGACGAAACGACTTTGTTTTGATTGAAGATGTCCATTTTCATGACAGAAACGAGCAAAGACGTATATGGACTAATCGACGCTGCACATTTTCAACAATTGCATGGAATTAGGCCAATGCGCCGATCTGCTGAGTACTCTGCTGTACAGCCCACTCTGCTTGTTGTCTAAACCCATGATGTACATAAATCCTGAACCTGTGGCGGCGTGGTCTAGGGGACTAGTGCTAGCAAGTCATGGTTGTCATCTACCGCCGGTTGTCGCCGGTTCGATCCCTGTTGTTGATCGAATTTTCTCTGAGCGATGCTCATTGACAATAGAGGATAAACCATTTACCGCTGAGAGTCAGCGGCCATTCTGCCACAAGGACTGTTTTGGGAAACCCTAGATATCTCAACATGCCCAGTCCTCGGTGCATTGACGACGTACGTTATGCCTCACGGCAGTTTCAAGCCCATAGGGGACGGAGAATAATCACCTCCTACAAAAATCTGAACCTGTTCAGTTAAATACTATCGATATTCGTTAATGCGTGCCTTAGGATCGGAAGGCTCTGCACTTAGCTAGAAGCCCCTGCCTCTCTGTCTCTCTCTACTTGGCGGCATGCAGGGCCCGTACGGTATCTGCCTTGACCACCAGTGTCAAGTTGTGACATCGAGCAACCCGAATCTCTTCCCTCGCTCTTGCGACGGTTGGCCCACACACAAACTTCGAGGTCAACTAGCTCCCTCCTATAATAAGTATACGCGGCACGTTATTCTATTATGTGCTCCTTCTTTTCATTCGCCACTATGCGTCTTTACCTTATCACTAGTGCTAAAGTGATAGTGCTGCATCTGCTACTACGATTATACTACTGTTATTATCACTGACTGACACGTGTTTCGGTGATGACTCATTAAGCGATCGCGTTGAGAACAAAGAAAAACAAACTGGCCAACCATAACAAAGAGAGAGAGAGAAGAGAGCAGGAAAGAGAGATAGAGAGGGTGGTATGACTCTCAGTAGGGTCTTGTAGGCAGGCTTCTTGGAGGGGCAATGAAGAAGGGTGGAAGTGAATATAGAGAAATAGTCGAATAGAGAGAAAATCGGAGAGGAAACACGAACGAGGCGAACCCATGAGAAAGAGAGGAAGAAATGAGAGATAAGGCTATAAACAAAAGAATGTCAATTATCATCCTTAAGAAGAAGAAGAAGAAGAAGAAAAATACGAAGAAGAGAAACAGAACGGAAAGAAGACAACCACCGAACGAAAACAACAACGACGAAACAACAACAACAACAACAAAAGAGGAAATTGTACGTCAGAGCATCACAACGTAAATATATAAGATTTATGGAGAAATTGATAACAAAAAGCAACGATAAGGGCTGGAAAACAATTCTCCATCCTAGCAGCAGCAGCAGCCACCACCACCACCAGCGGGGACCGCAATAGCAGAGAGCGGGGTCGGAAGTGAAAACGTACGAGCTATGCTACAAGCTAAGAAGAGAAAGGCCGATCGTATCGAGGGCGCAAGGGCGCCGAAGCTAGTTTGACAAGCATGGTCAGACACCGACGCGAAAGCTATTTGTTGTTGTTGTTATTGTTGTTGTTGTCGTTGTTGTTTTAAGGGCAAGAGCAACAGGCCACTCTGTAGTACAACAACAACAACAACTGTTTACACCTACAAGTATACAGTAGCTGCGAGGCTCATCAAAACGCGGGGCTCTTCACAACGGCTGACCAACATCGCTTCATTCAGTGTCCGGTCGTCGGAGAGCCTGTGCAAACGCACCAGCAGTGTACCTCTTGAGTGGATATCGGAACCTGAGGTGAGCGCGCCAAACTCAACCCCATCCAGCGCTGCTGTCATCATCATCATCATCGTTATTACCACCAGATATCGTATTCATCTATACGATAACAATTTTGCTTATAATTTTCGTTCTTTTTCTCCAAGCGTTTGGGAAAGCGAGTAGTTGGTAGCAGAAAACAGAACAGCTACTAACTTTCTGTCTCATCCCAGCCCGAAGCACATCATCGTCGCGCGTTCGATGAAGGGTCGATGAAAACAACCATGAAGACAACACGTCGTGCTGACCTAGACGTGACCTTATGTGACCCGTTTCATTTCATATTCATTCATTCACATATAGAAACGTTCAGTTTTCATGATGATTGCCATCGTACCTCTGCATCGTTTCCCCATGCTAACATATATATATATATATATATATATATATATATATATATATATATATATATATATATATATATCATATACATACATATGCCTGGATTGACACTTCCGCCAGTTGCTGATCAACGAAGTTAACGTACGTTCACGAGTACAATTCATTCAGAGACACATTTCTGTGTCAAATTATTCAGTGGACAAATCGGCAGCAATACCACGAATGAGATTGTTATCAGCACGTGTCATTTGTGCATGATCTGGTATGGTGCATATTTGTGCTTGCTGCGGATGTAGGAGGAGCATTTTTAACTCACGTTTGGTCTTATCTGTCTGTTTTGTCTGTGCTGTCGGCCTGGCCATTGGCACAGCGCGATGTCCAGATACACATCCGACTACATGTCTACCGCGTACGGCCCCCGGCCATGGGGCCGTTTCAGCGGAGCCGCCCTGCGCGAAGAGATCCAGGCCGACATCGATCGGGCGCGGGCTCGCATTCGTCGCCACGTACCCTACCACCCTTCGTACGTTCCCAGGGTGAGTGGTTGTTGGTCCCGTGCCAGCTAATCAGCATTGCTATACGAACACTGCTAATCGCTAGAACTGATTTCGGCCCATTTTGTCAATCTAATCGACGAGAATCATCATCGTGTTGTTGTGAACGTCAACCACGCCTACGCTTCACTGCGCTGTTTCGTTCAGAATTTCAAAAGCTTGCTATTCAAACCGATTCATCATCTGTGAGAAGTGCACGTCGGAGTCTGTCGAAACACCCGTTCTATATTAGCAGCCCAGAGCTAAATTTACACCTGAAAAAGAATCACACAGCCAAAAACCGTACTAGATCGTTGCCGCGTTGTGGCTAAAGTAGTGCCATTCTTTGCGACGAATGCTTGTTGCTAATGCTATCTATGTTGCGGTTTTTGTAAAGGGTAGATTCAAATATTTTGTGGCGGCGTTTATTCATCTAGCTTGCTCTCTTTCTCGCATATGAGTAGTGGTGATCACGACAGCGCAAAGAACATAGCCAATGCTGGTTAGAAGTCAAGAGTCTTAGTTGACACGGTTCAGGCCATTGACTGATTAGTGGACATCTACTTGAGAGCCCGACGACCCAATTAAGGTTGATTCTGCACGAGGCAGTACAGATTCGAAAACCAATATTTTATTTGGCCGTTTGGTGTTGGCAGTCGCGTTGTAGAGGCATTTTAGACTGTACCAGCGGTACCAACTGGGACCGGCAAGGGCTAGCCGTTATAGAATTAAGGTTGATTCTGCACGAGGCAGTACAGATTCGAAAACCAATATTTTATTTGGCCGTTTGGTGTTGGCAGTCGCGTTGTAGAGGCATTTTAGACTGTACCAGCGGTACCAACTGGGACCGACAAGGGCTAGCCGTTATAGAATCAAATGTAAATATTATGTCAACTTATGTTAAAAACGTAAACCTGATGCAATAATCTCACAATCGTTCAGGACTTTTTAATAAAAAAAATAATCATATTATGTCAACAGTGTTAAACATATATGTGGGGAGCAACGATTTTCTCATCGCACATAAACGTAAGCTTTTTCTCTTGCAGACGATGAATGTGGGTAGTGTTCTGTCCGCCTGTAAAAGTCCCTAAAATGATCAATTGACGACGTCTAATGAAAAGCTTGCGCGGCACTCTGGCACAATAGAGGTTGCGGATTCTTTGTAGGATTTTACAGCTTCGGCTTGAAGTTGTTTCGATGAACAAACGAATGCTTAGACACTGCATAGCTTTTCGGCTTTCATTTGAGCGTAACTCAGCTTTTCGCATCCGTTGTTGTGCTTGCTTTTGATCACTATTTCACCATTAGTGCGATTACGACCGGCAACCACTGCGGCCTACGAGCTATCTGCAACGACAATATTCTTCTCGAGAGCACTGGCTAGCACCACAGTATTCTCTGGTAGGCGACGCGACCTCGACGAGGTGGCAGCTCTCGGCGGTCATTCATGTGTGTGCACGGATAATATGTTCTGTTTCCCCCGCTGTTCTAGAACAGGACAGCTCCAAATGTCGTGTGCTGTCCGCATGTCTAGAATTAAAAAACAATCCGCGTTTATCTACAGAATCAAGCACGGCGTTACCTGATAAAAAAGGTGGATGCAGTTTTTATATGCAGTGAGTGTATGTGTGTGCGTTACGTCCCTATCTGGACACCACGGACGAGGGACCAGTAATTAGTCCAGCGGACAATTTTCCTATTTCTCGTGCATGCACCCATGCGTAACCTAATCAGTCATCAGCACTTGGCGTGTTGCACGCAAAATATCAATATTGTGCAAAATGCCATTAAGCATATACGAAGTTTGCATGCGTTGGATTTTTCACTTGCCGTTTCAATAACGCGATCTCTAAGGCAGTTTGTGCAGACAATTATGCATTTCTTTCTAGATGTCAAAACCTTGCTGTAGTAGATATAAGTAGAAACTTGTTAATTTGTTTTTCCGGCTTTGGTTAGTTAGATTATGCCGCCAACAAGGGAATCGATCTATTGTAGTAACCTGGATGGGGTGAAGTATAGTTGAAGTCCTCAAGTTAAGGCGATCGATAACGGCAGATCTGAAGTGAAAGCATCACGGCGCTAGGAAAGGAGGCGGAAGAAACGTTAATCAAGGTTGCAAAGAGCACAACTATCCAAGAGCTCAATCAAAGGGTGCGATCAAGACAAGCGTTACGAAGCAAATCGAGCCCAAAGCCTTGCGTCAGGAATCGGCGTAAGTACAAGGCCTTGTTGGCAACAGGTGCAGAGGCTGCAGCGAAAAATGCCGCCAAACAATGCCGAAGCACTACCTGTTTTTTTAGACAAGGTACACCAGTGGGTTTACCGACGACTTCCAAGACGTTTGCCGCCCTCCTGCGAATTGGCCGACGTGCCGTCGTGGTGGAATGGGCACCCAAAGTCATCAGAGGGACAGCATCCTCGACCATCTGGAGAATGTGTGAACGCTTGCGGAGCAGCATGGAAGGAACCACGGCATGGAGAGCAGCATGAAACGGAACGACGCAGCTAAATCAACAATGACGGCTTGTGCGGTGCTCTTGATGATATACAGACGAATATTCTTTGATGGCGACTGCTGCCAACAAATCCGCCGTGTTTATTGATTCCAGGTGTGTGTTTAACACCGCGTCACGAAAACTTACCCTGTGTAATTTGAGATACGCTGGGGCTCTTCAAAGAGTGTCGAGCATCTGGTCGATATTCTTCAGGAAGGAGCAGTACTACTATAACATAGTGTCCGCGAGCACGCTCCATTAGACAAACTACCTACTGGGTCGCTCAAGGAGATAAGCTCAGCCCACTGCTCATATCAGTTTTGAATTTCGAACTGCCGGCAATACCCAGAAATTCTCATAAGCATGCAAACCTCACACTCTACGCTGGTGATCTGGTGGTTCTCTAATTAAGAAGCAGATTTCACCGTGAACGGTCTACTTAAAGAACCTCTACAAATATGTGATCTCAGGGCTTCCGTGAGAACCTTCTTGATGTTATATGCTTGGCTTGGGTTTTCGCACTAGCGACTATGTCGCACTCTAATCTTGGTCTGAATAATCGTAGTAGCCGTAGTAGCACTATCACTTTAGCACTAGTGATAACGTAAAGGCGCATAATGGCGAATGAAAAGAAGGAGCACAAAATAAGAATAACGTACCGCGTATACTTATCCCCTTTTCTCTAGAAATCAAATTCTCGCCTAGCCCTATTGTGCTAGACGAATCACTGTCATTAACCTTCATCGACTCACACAGGTTAACCTTTCTCGTGTGACGTTGCACTCACAACCTATTCAGTAGACCGATGTGCACGGCTACCTTAACCTGCTACCGAACATAGATATGTTCGTGCATCGCAGTTCACCTCGGTCATTTAATCACGTAGAAGCCCGTTTATGCATCTGTCTATCGGGAGTCGAGCTTCCACCTTTCGATATGACATAAGATCACGCCGCTATCAGTATTAGATACGTTTACTTGGAACTATACTCTCTGTGAAGGCTCTGAATCTAAGTAGTCTCAGCGAAGTAACTGTGGCAAATCCTACACCTCTGGCCTGATGGTGCCATTGACCTCCAGGTAAATGACTTCAGCCATCCTTTGGTCTGGTATGGGTAACGACGTCCTTTATGTATAATACTACCGCACAATGTTTGTCACTTCGCAGCGGACAGCCGCTGGATGTTTCTAACTATGGATAGTCCAATGTCTCTATTATCTAGCTTCTTCCAGCTACTCCTAAAGCGCGTGCTGAGTCGCCTACGCTCCAGTTTTGTTGCATCTTCTTTATCCGAGTGCATCCATGTAATATACTATAATGATATTTTTCAGTGTTTTGCTGGATCTTCACAGCGATAGCAACTGTCCTCTTTCCGTTGTTCATATGCCTGTTGGCAGCAGAGCGTTGTTGTCATTGTTGTTGTTGTTGTTTTTACACCAAGCTGAAAACTTCTCTGCGCGAGTCCCCCAATTATGTGACTTCTCTTGATACAGCCGTGTAGACCGTTTGTTCAAAATTCGCAAGGGGAGCGTGCTTGAGGGGTGGGGAAGGTGTTTTAGACATAATCAAACCTGTTTGTTTGAGGCATTTGGCAGCGGTAGAAGACTAGTATATGCCATCATTTCGTCTTAACCTTTGTAGCCACATTAAGCGTGCTTATAGAGTTAGCAACAACCCCATTCGATACGAATATTTTTATCAATCGCTCACTAACAGTAGCGTATACGTGAAGGCGCAGCGATAGCGCCACTATTTTATTATTGCCTACAGGACTGTTGTTGTTGTTGTGGTTGCTGCTGCTGCTGCGACGGTTGCTATTCGTACTATTTATATATGAGTTTATTTACCATTTCTTGTGTGGGACTTCAAAAGATGAATATCCTATTTAATCAGATGCTTTTATATTTGTTAGCTGCAGTTGTTACCGTTACCGATCCGATGTGGTTGCTAAAGCGGTCGTCGTCCTCTGTGTGCACTGTGGTCGCTGTTGTTGTTGCTGTTGTTGCTATTGTTGCTGTTGTTGCTATTGTTGCTGTTCTTGGCGGTGTTGGTGTTGTTGTCGTTGTGGTTCTTGTCGTAGCAATAGTGGAAGCGCGTTGGAGAAGGGCGTTGCCGCAGTCGTCATCGAAACGCAGCTCGTATTAATAGTCATAGTAGCTCCTGTTGTACCAACAGAGCAACAATAGTTTGAGAGTAGTATTCGTATTGAATATAATGTCTGTCATTCGTATCGTAAGTTGGCTGAGTACAACAAAGTACAGTGCGCGATTGATTTGTCTTGCAGGTGTTTGAGATCGCCGGAATGTGGCGGAGTGCGCAGGCCCCGTCGGAGTTCTGGCGCGGTGTAGCCCCACCACACTACTATGGAACTGCATCGCGGGTAGGTCTTCTACCAACCAGCTGGCTTCCTGCAGGTCTCAGCGATTCCCTCAGCGAGAATCACAGCTCGAGCCACAAGACAAAGCTCGACCTTGCACGCACGCACCCACACATACATACATGCATACATACATATAGATATACACAAACGCCCAAACCAAAACAGGAACAAATGAACCACCAATTGTTACCTCTACGATATATTTTACAACGTCCAATCCCCTATCTATCTTCTCTCTCTTTCTTTTCTTCTTAGCTGCACGCCTAATATTGTCACCACTAATGTTGATGCTAACGACGTTCAAGGGTATCGAAGGGTGAATGAAGAGTGGTGAAGTTGAATGAAGCGTGGTGTCCACGGGTTGGGGCTCCCTTCCGTTGACTGTTCACGTCGATCGGGTATGAGGCCAGGACTCTCTCCGTGGGCATCCGGCCTGTCCTTGATAAGCTGGATACGGTCGAAATCTTTTCCCGTCACCATCCATAAGTGTGAGATTCAATTGTAATTGGGGACCGCCCTCATGTTGTCGGCGATGATGGCGACCGACCGTGTATATCGGCGTTATTTTTTCGTCTGACAAGACCACTAACAGCTGAGTTGTCTATGTGTGTGTTGCGACATTCCAGAGACCTCTGTGCTTGGAAAAGTACCCCTACGACTATCGCTATATACCGCGCACCCGCATTTAGCAACCGTGTGGAAACCGCCGTAATTCGTCATCCAACCAGGCCAGCCAGCCAGACAATTGCCAGCGGACAGAGCAACACAGAAAGAAGCAAGGGAATAAAAAAAAGAAACGAAGAGGAGGAAGACGCGGCCGAATTTCGTCACGAGCATCGAGCAAGTATCTGAGTACTACGGATAGAGCAAGCATCTGAGTACTGCTGTGGCGAAGGGAAAAACTCCTATAACACATTGAAGAGCAACAAATCAGACTTAAACGGTAAACGGACAAGTGCCAAGACGGCCGGACCTTTAGCCGGGCCAGTAGCACACGCACCAACAGCAGCAGCTACCACCCAGCCATGAGCAACATTTCTTCGCCTTGATCTCAGATACTATTTCTGTACGACAGGCGGAGTGAGCACAGAGAAGCAGCGACAAGGGAGTCCTGGTCGAGATTCACCCGCTTGCCAAAGGACTAGCCCCAACTAGACCCACGGGCCAAGCATTGAAGCAAGCATCAGCCAGTGCACACACGTGCTATGTATGCTACGAACGAGCTGTTTGCATCGCCTGTTTAGCAGGGTGCGAAAGATTGACTTACTCGTTTAGGTTTTGAGGTGTGGAGTTTGTTTTGAAGATAAATGCTCGCTTTGAAGATCAGTGCATTCTTATATTGGCCTCTACTGTCTACAACTGCTACTAGCAGAGACAGATCCTCACAGACTGGATGTCTGCCTACCGAAAATGAATGTCCGTCATGTAAACAAGTCGCCACAGTCCCTGGCTGTAAATAACCTGTACGAAAAGCTAAGTAAGTGTAAGGCAGGCATTCGGCCGCCTCGCGTATCTGTCTCTACGGAAGCGTTGCCGGTAACTACGAGGGGATGCCTGAGGATATGTAAGCGTGCGAACGCTCATAGGGTGCGAGTGTAAGCGTCAGCTTCAGTAATGCATCTAACATTGTGGATAAGCTTGTGCAAGATCGCTTGATGTCGCCTAACTTGCTAGCTCGTATTGAAAGTTAATTGCCCCTTGGGTTGTTCACGCCTAAACTTGTTTTGACCTACAGTTACAAGACACTCGTTACCTGACGCTGCTACTTAACCCTTGCTGACATGGGCCTCAATCGGTGGACGTTCGTGGAGATCAAAGGATATTGCAGATAAATAAGAGAGAACTTCGAGAGAACGCCTGTGACATGTGGGTATGGTGCCACCTTTCCGCTGAACGCTATGATTCTTAGGCTTCCCCGGACGACGGCACTACGAGGATGGGGATCGAAGCGAGGATTAACGATCTTGCTTTTCTCGTTAAATTTGCTGTATATCGTGGCATGGTGTCAACTGTCGCTGTCCAAGCATCACCCCAAACGAGCCGTCAGGGTGCTTGAAGATGCCCCCAACACAAGCTGCACTGCTTTTCCGCATCTGCTGATATAGAGCGCGCGGCATAGTAAGATGTGGGAGTTCTAGAACGGATTTGCGGACATTACTAGGATTCGATCACTATAGATGAGAAACCTAGTGACTGATTTTTGGCCAACTTATAGGGCCTACTTACCAGAAGCAGTCGCTGCTGAATAAATGCCATTAGACGGACACACATATTTGCTGCGTTATTAATTAGTATCTGGACGAGCGCTAAAAAGCACATACATTCAAGTTTATTACATGATACTCTTTACAAGTGTTTTCGGCATTAGCCTAAAGTAGATATATAGTTGTAATGGTTTCTGGAAAGTTCTGTTGAGGAGGACATAAGTACTCCTTAGTAAAGACTTCTTCATTTTAGAGGCCATAAATTATTCGAAAATAGATTTCTGTTCCGGCTACCATTACATAGAGTTCACAGTATAATACAGAGATATTGGCTGATGCCGCCTGTAGGTGCCAAAGATCCCGGGTATACGCTTTTAAGCAGTAACACTACTTTGCATGTCTATTTATTTTTGTGTCTACGGTTTATCAGTAGTTAAAAATGTTTAGATAATTATATCAAACACAAATACGTGGTACCTGCCTTAACGTCAAATCGATCGCGATTTCACCTGAATCCCGCTTGATGATTTCTTCTGGCAGGGAAAATCCGCAAGGTAAGCGGCCCTTCCATAAGCCATCGTAGATGCAAGCTGCATTTGACACGATTTTCTGTCGTTGTTAGTGGGAGGCTGACAATAGGTCTAAGGGATATAAATGCTTCTGGATTGTAGCATCATTATGCACGAGAATGCCGCTAATGCCACGAGCACATATTGGCACATATAACACATCAAAATGTATAAACATCCTATGAAATGTTCGGGATCGAATGAGTTCTAGATCACTGGCCCAGTGCTAGTGAGCCCACTATACTAGAGTATAAATCGTGGGAGATAGTATGTCGCTTCTATAATAAAAAATGATAATTCATATAATTGTAAAAACGACAATCAATAAACATCGGCCGAAATGTTTTAGCAACGACAACTCACCGATCAGTACGTCTCAGTGTATATATATATATATATATATATACCATGCAAAATAAAGTAAGTCTCGACCTATTCCAACAGTAACGACAAACGATTGTGAAATTGACGAAATTCCATTCCAATTTATTTGGATCTATGTTCACTCTCCTGTCTTCTTCGCTATACTAGTCAACTTTGTACAGAGTGTTAGTTGGTGGTCTGCTTCTTGCAAAAATAGACAATCGCCAATTTTGTTTTGAGGTTATGAAGCCCAGAAAAAAACAGCCACGTGAAAGGCCGCCACTGGTAGCGGCCGAACAGCGGCGTCATGTGGTCTGTTTGTCGTTCGCCTGCCGAGAGAGGCAAATAGAAGCAAGCCAGCCAGCCAGCGCAATGGGATAATGCAGAGCCTTAGTCAAGTCACATTGCCGGCATCGCTGTTGCCGCTGCTACTGCTGCTGACGACACCGCACCCAGCACATCGTCGTGTTCATATTCTCCTCTACTCCGTCCCCGCTGCCACCCCAGCTTCCCATTACCCCACCTACAGGGGAAAATACCTCCCCCACCCTCTCACCTCTGCCTACATATTTGGCAAAAGAAGCCGGACCGCCGGACACCCGTAAGCTATCGACACGGCGGCCGACCACAAACTCGTATTGGACTCGACGTCGACGTGAGTGACGAGGTCCGACGTAACACATACGCTCATAGCGGTCCTTTTCCTCTAAATGCTAAGGATACGAATTCGACGTATCGTTTTGCAATACTCCAGTCGATGACGTATACACATCTATATGTATGTATGTAAATATATATATCAGCCGAAACCACAGAGCTGGGCATGATGACAAATCTATATTGAACTCCGAGTTCTGAAAGACTTTTTTTTACTAAATAGGTGCAATTAAACGCGGATACTTGTGTGCATGTATATATATATATATATACGGCGTAGGCGTTTTTAATGATAATAATACAAATTGAGCTAGTAAACAGTCAATTTCACTGCATTACTTGTTACCGTTTCGGATAATAATAATAACTAATAATATTAGTCGTAATAGGAGGCGAGACAATTAGAGGAGTTGCAGTGGTAATGGAAATTGTTGCTGTGTGTTTGTTGTTGCTATAGTAGTCCTTCCTTACCCCTCCTTACTCCCTACTGCCTTTGTTCCTACACATGTTGTTGATGTGGCTGACGCCATCTTGCCATTAAGCGCAGTGTAATGGCGACGTTGTCATTGCGTATATTGTGGTTGTTATTATTGTGGATGTTGATTTCTACACTTATTCTTGCTCAGATTTCAATGAGAAAAAAAATTGAAAGAGCAGTTTCCACTAGCAGATTAAAAGTTGTGTTGTTTTGTCGTCGTCCTCGCCGTGAGGCCGTAAAAGCCCCAGTTGTTCAAGGCCATTTTTGAAACGGTCTTGTGACCTTGGGCGCCGCTCTCGAGCACAGAGTAACAGCACTAACAGGAAAGCAGCTGCAATTGATTTGTTGATCTACAAATATACGAGATTCCATAAAGTGGCGTTCTAGGGTCATCTACAACAGCATCTGCAATGCTAATGTCACTCACATACATCATGATCGTAGCTGTAAAAGTAGTTCTAACTGTGACAAAATAACACGAGCACTCATCACCGTCAGCGATATCCGTATGCATTGATGTCGCATACATATAGCATTTGATGCTAGCGCCAACGCCACCGAGAAGAAACGTGCATCTATTACGTACAACATTCGTACTGGTCTTTCCGTCTATTTGTCTGCTTCTGTTCATTTGCTACGATATGATTACCCCTAATGTTTTTGATTAATTCTCGCTCTCTTTCTCTAGCGCGCACGGGGCGCGCCATATCTTACTAGCGTGCCAGTCACTATTCACTACTGGACCACCACTGGAGCCAAATTGACGCCAAACTATTTAAAGAGGGACACTGAACACGCTCCATTGAATACACTCCCTAGTGATAATTGACCCGTAACAACTTTGTCATTAAGAATTGTTGATTACCTACCTACATAACTAACTAGTTAGTATCTCTTGTACATACATCCACCGTTGTTCTGGCCGTGTCCGTCGTTTCCTCGTTGGTCGCACTGTTTGCGACAGCCCGTTGTTATTCACAGGCAGCCAACTTAGTATGCTGGAAAAAGTGGAAACACGATTTGCGTAGGACGCAGAAAATCTTCTTATTTGTCTTCGTCGTGCCCGTGTTCCTTTTTAAGTCTTCTCGTGTCTCACTTCCCCACTTTTGATCCTCGCGATAACAAATTTTCAAAATGTGAGTTTGACTCTAGAGTAATTTCTATCCAGGACAAACTCTCCTATACTTGGCTAGGTTACCGCTGGCCACTTAACGCAAACTGTCCGTACAGACATTAAGAGCAGCACAACTAATTCTCTCAGAACGCATAGCCGTTTTCCAGCTTTGCATTCCTAATATATATATATATATATATATATATATAGCACGTGACGTGCATACAGACACGAACGCTATACCAACACGTCCATGTTTCGTGGCCTTGCGATTTGAATTCCACCGTTACTACTGCAGGCGGTGGCGAGCGATTGTGACAATCATAGAACGACTGGCGCGTGCCTACAGCGACGTCAGACGTTAGGCTCAGCGACTAACGGATAGACAAACGACATTTTGCACCGTCAGAGGATCGATGACGTGGCGTGGCGCTTCTTCCGTGCGCCTTGATGACATGCCTTGACGCCATCAGGGCCGTTGACAGTCCGGGAATGGCCAGTATGCTCCGGCTGAAGTAGCGGCTGGGCCGCGAATCACGCACGTAAGAGCCACGATGAATACACGGCAAGTTCCCGGCCGCGTCCTCTACGTCCTCGCGAGGATCAACAGCGGCAGCCAGAGGATCATCGTTAAGCGAACAAACTACTTGGCATACATTGCTTTCTCGCCATCTTGGCCTATCTATCTATCTATACGAAATCACAGTATTGTGCAGGCAAGCCACCCGCCTTCTTCGGAGAGTAGCCGTTGATCTTAAGAGCAAACGAGGTCCTTTCGAAGTATTTCTTCGCTTCGCTGAAGATAAACACCGTGCTGGACACGCAACACAGCTCGAGAATATCGAACGCCGACAGAGGTGCCGTCTGGAAGACGTATTGCAGTGGCGGTGCATAGATAACGGCCATCTGCCCGGCCAACGAAAAAACGACCGCGAGAAGAAACGCCTTATTCGAGAAGAGGCCGATCTGGAACACCGACTTTGTGTGCGACCGACACGATAATGCGTTAAACATATCGAAGAAAACGAAGCACGTAAATGTCATTGTTGTGTCACGCCTCGTCACCATCTGCAAGTCAGTCATCAAGGGAATTGCAATCAAAGTGCCGGTTAGGACAAGGTTGTATGCTGAAAGACAACGATGACGATGCCAAAAACTCTAACGGCCATACTAACAATAACAATAATAATAAGAATCGCATCTTTATCAGAAATTACTGGTTTACACGAGAAAGGGAGTTCTCGGTATCTGCCTACTATGAAACTCGCTACTTATATGGCAGCAGAATCGCAGGCCAGCCCAATCACATAGAGTTTTTCCGCAAATAATAGTAAGAAAGTTTCATCATCAGCCACAAAATACTAGCACACGTACATACTAATTGACATTTGTGCTGTGGAGACAAAAACGAACCCCAGTCATTATTTGAAAACAACAGAGGGACAAAAATACCTGAAGTTGCCAAACTTACAATATGAACGATAGGTACATAGGCTGCTTCTTTCGTCAATGATGTGTTACTTCTTTTTATAAGGACCCTTATAACACGTTATGCAGAACACAAGTTACAATGCGATGTAACTTGGTATATCTAGGTTAGTATTAGTATCACTATTATATGTATTGGGCTAAAAAGTATGGTCGGCAAGTACGTGATACAGATTATAAAATAATATTAAAACAATAACTGACCTCACATGGTCGTATGGACATTTTTTGAACAGTCCAGAGTGATTGGAAGAGTTAACGAAAGGGTTATTATCGCGATTAAGACAAAAACGTTTTCCAGCTCACCTGATCACTCATTTCCCGCTTGAACACATATAATGTGCCTGTGATAATGATCAGGGCCGAAAGGAGGACATTGATGACAAGTCCTCGATCGATCATAGGCTTCTTCGTGTCGCGTGGCGGTTGTTTCAACACGTCGTGATCCACCTACATAAAGGAGCAACGAAAAAAGCACAAATCGAGGCTGGTGTTGTTATATTGTACTTCTGATTTCAACTCGCTGTTAAAGAGAGGCTAGTAACAAGGGTGTACTGCTAGCAGAATTCTATAGACGCAAAAAAATTATTACTCCACTCTATCTCACTCCAGGCGAGCTTTGAGTGATGCAGCCTCAACTGAGCAAATTGAACAGCGAGAAACGCCGTGTCCGTAGTATTTTCTTCGTTTGTTTGCAGGCAGAGTGGGTGGGCCACATTCTCCCATCCGAGACGCACCGGTTCGACGCCAAGAGACTGTGCGGGCGGTCCGTCCATGATGATGTTGATCCAGAGAATCTGCATCGCGTTAAGTGGATTGGGAATGCCCATCAGGGTGGAGATGGCGATCAGTGACAGCGCACTAATTGACGTCGACAGTTGAAACCGGACAAAATTGCGGATGTTGTAGAAAATGGCCTTGCCCTCTTCGATAGCAGCCATCATTGTTGAAAAGTCGTCGTCCAGCAGGACCATATCAGCCGCCTCCTTGCACACGTCTGTGCCTTGATGACCCATCGCAATGCCGATGTCGGATTTCTTCAGGGCGACCGCATCGTTTACTCCGTCTCCCGTCATGGCACAGATTAGACCGTTGCTCTGAAAGTCAAATGGTTAATGTTAGCATACACATAGATAAACAATACACTAAAAAAAGTTTCTTAAGTCAGCATTTTTTTAAAGATTTCCCGTAAGGCAATTGCCCGTGTACGGTTTTTTCATGTCATGGCTAATTTTACTCCACTCCGGCATTTACCTTGTCTAAATTGGAAACCATGCAAACCAATTTAAGAGTGGCCGGTCTGGAGTCTCGAACCCAGTCCTCCCGAATGCAAGGCAAAGGCTTTTGCCACTAAGCCATCTTGCTCGGTAGAACACGTTTTTAGACGGGCTATGACCGGTAACTTTCACAAGCTCCGCTAATTTTCGCGTTGAGTTCACACTAAAGTATCTAATGTCACCCTAGCATGCACAAAGAAGCTAGCGTCTACGCCCATTTAGGTTAAGGCACTTAATAATAAAGAGTTGCCACGTATGAAAAAAACGTCAGTAAAAACGACCACAACAAATACAATGACAACAACGACATTAGCAGTAGCCAAGTGTGCAGACTATTTAAGAGTAACTCATGTGCAGTCTGTCTCCACAGGCTGGAATGCTCCTTGTACGACCTTTCGCTGCCAATCGATGATCTAGATGCTAAACACTCATTTTGCTAGTCCGTCTGCTTGCTTGCTTGCACGCATGCACGCATGCCTACCGACCTGTAGCGCTTTGACGATGCGAAGTTTGTGCGCGGGGCCTGTACGGTAGAAAACGACGACATCTCGACGGTGCCGGCAAGCTGCAGTTCATCCATGCGCTCGATGTCGTAGCCGGAAAGTGCACGGCCCGGCCGGAGTCCTATTCGAGTGGCAATGGCCTGTGCGGTGTCCAGGCCATCGCCTGTGACCATCTTGACGTCGACGGCGCATGCCTGCAGGGTTTGTATCGATTCCGCGACGCCCGGTCGCGGTGGGTCGAGAATGCCCACCATGCCGACAAACACCATACCGGCGCCCGTATCGCGACCGTTGGCCAAGCCGAGCACTCGCAGTCCTTGCCGGGCCAGCTGACGACCCTCCTCGAGCAGGGTGGCGCGTTTGTCACCGCTCAGCATCTGTACTGTTCCGTGCTGGTTGATGTGGCTATGGACAACCAGATTCAGTATTTAGACACACACGCACACAGACAGATCAGAAGAAGCATATACGTAAATTAGCCACCATAACTACAACCTGCTGAACTGAAGATTACAACCATACATCATACAAGCCAACCTACAGGTACGTTTAAGAGGAAGTTCTAAGCGCACCCTCAGGGGCCAAGCATACATCACACAAGCCCCCCTACAGGCATTCGAACTGCGGCTGGTCACACGCATATGCGTGCCAATGGAAAAATTTGACTATCCGAAAACCTTTTTGTCCTTAATCCTAGGAAATTTTCAAAGAACACAAGAAACCGAGTTTAAGATAAAACGTTAATAAAACCTACGGACCATATAAAGAGGAACTTGCACACTACAGCAAATAAACGCAGGCCCCATTCCGCATTAACAGGAATGCTGCTACAACAGGGCTTCGTCCATTGTATGTTCATTTTGGTTACTGTCAACACCCAATACACTCTTGCAACGCCCAAACAGAACTCACGTGCAGCGCTCGAGTACGATTTCTAGTGCGCCTTTTGCGAACACGAGATGCTCTTCAGGGTTTGCCCGGGGATGCACCCTAACCGACATCATTTTTGTTTCGCTGCTAAATGGAATCTCCTCAATTCTGCAATGAAAATAGAATCAACAACATCAGTTACATGCCCAGTTAAGGCCACACTTTAAAAAAGTGGTCAATAAGATCACATATATCAACCCGCAAGTTGAGTTAGAACCTATTTAAAACAGTATCGTTTGGTTCGAGGTCGCATCTTTTGCGAAGTCTCTCTGAGAATCTGCTTCACGTAACGTCAATCATACCCATGTATTCACACAAATGTGAGTACCATACGGGTGTAACACTATAATATTTTGGACAATACAATCGATTTAAAAAAACGAAGCTGCACCGTAGGCTCTTTAACAATGAATCAGCCAAGCAACGTATTCACAAATATAGATGCTGCTTTGACCAGTTCTTTGATGGGCGCGGAGCAAGGAACATCAGTCGAGATTAAGACTTCAATATCCCTGCGTCACTTTGACAATTGTTGACCCTCTAAGCAAGTAGTTTAGCTCGGGGAAACCGTGTTTTAAAGCGAGACACTTTCGATGCACCACTGGCTGGCACCGCCCACAGCGGACCGCACTGTTCTGTGCACTAATGAGGAATCAAGCGCACTATATATATATATATATATATATATATATATATATATATATAAATAAGATCGTCTGCATGCAAAATATATTTAGATATAAACACTCGGTGGCATATGGAGTTGCATATCTTGAACAAAAATTGTGTACAAAGGCGAAGAGACAGTGCCAGCCAAAATACAGATAGACTTGATCATATTTTGCTATACAAACGACAACATATAGCGAGGTAGCAGCAACTGACGTGCCTAAACAATTTTGGTTGTATTATAAACGTCACTATGTATCTATAGATAGTATAGATATCACTCGCCAAACATACGTACCTCACATAGTCGTTTCGTACATCGTAGACGCCCATTTTGTCGGCGGCCAACAAGAGGGCGCCCTCCGTTGGCTGTCCTCGAAGTTCCACACCCGACACGATGTCTGCATTATTACATATGGAGCCGCATTTCAACACCTAGACGGCAAACACACACACAGCAGTTAGGTCGGAGCCAGGTAAAACCATCTGCTAACGTTTATAAAGGGCTTAATTTGTATATTAGTACTCACTTACTAATATTACATAAAACAGAAGATTATGATTTACTTGAGAACGCATCCTAGTCTTACCCAATCACTAAACACGTTGATAAATGCAGGTCTCAAACTCAGAAGTGTATATATATATATATATATATATATATATCCTTTCAACTTACTTCTCGAACACTTTGAAGGTCTCCGATAGTGTCACCGATGGAATGGTGGCCTTCTCGAAGCTGGACTCTACTCAAGTCTGCCGTAACTACATCAGTGACCGTCATCTCGTTTTTCGTTAGTGTACCTGTCTTGTCAGAGCAGATCACGTTGACGCAGCCCAATGTCTCCACCTATCGAGCAAAGAAATAAAGGGAAAGGTATAATTACACGCTTATGTTGCCGTTACAAACTGTCTTTTCTCGCGGCGCGAATTCTTAGTAAGCCGGCAATCTGCCTTAATTGGCATGACAATATATCTAGACTATAATATATATATATATATGTTTTTTTACTTATGTTTTATTTAATTCACATAACTTTAGCCTAAATGTGCAAATTTTAAGAAAGGTCGCATCGAAACCTGTCACTCCTTCTCCCTCTCTCTCTCTCTCTCTCTTATATATATATATATATCTTTATCTCTACCAAACATCTTCGTGCGGTTTGATGCATGCCCCAGACATATTGACGTTTTTAAATGCGCGAGCCCGAGAGTGATTTCAATTAAAGTATTCCAGGCAACAGTGTTACAGTATGAGTTATATCTCTGTCATTTTAATATCTTCTAATAATGCCGTTTACGCGCCGTAGTTCAAACCACGTCCGGATAAATATGTAAGAACTGATGTTATACATATATATATATATATATATTTTTTTTTCAGAGATCAAAGGCATTCGAGTTTTATTTCATTTTGTAGTTACAGTGGAATATGAATATCCAACTACTTTTGGGCTTGTGAGGGGTGCTACCAATCGAGCTTATCCTCGAGGCAGCCCCTCATTGTGCCCATAATTGCTGCCGCATTGCCGCGCTGAACCGCCAGAGATAGCCGCTGGAGTAGAAAGTCGAAAGCTCTTTTGTCTCCCGTCGTGAGTTCAATTCGTTTGCCAATCTTCTGTAAAAGTGACCATGCCTCAGGGCCGGGTCCCCCTAGTGTCTCCAATACTAGTGGCACAAAAATGAACTCGTCGGTGAGCTGGGCGTATTTGTTGGTCTTTAGACGTTCAGCCTTGCGTGCTGCGGAGCCAGCGGCTGATGCGCTGGCCTCCATGTTCGAGGGGGCGAGCGTGTCGGTGACTGTAGCATCCCAAATAAGCGCCTTTCCCCTTTCAAAAGGGATAAGGGTGAGACCGTCAGGGTTCTTTCCGTCGCTTCTCAGGAGGCCGGTTGGCTCTCGAATGCATGGCAGTAGAGCTGACCATAAGGCCCGGGCGGTAATCTCGTTAATCTCGCTGTGACGGCTTTGACGTCCTTCGCTTCTGTTGCAGGATAGCCCGTGGGTTCCCCAAATGTCCACTTGTGCTCCGCACGGACACCGGTGTTCCTCCGTTAGTCTTGTTCCCAACCTCAAGCCGATGCACAGACGAAAACTTTCGTGATCAAGTAAAGTGCCAAGGTTTGAGGAAGGGATGGCTTGGAGCCATTTGCTAGCCCCTTTTTGGACAACCGCCTGTAGTCGGGCTTTGTCTGCCGTAGACAGTGCATCGGACAGTAAACGCTGATATTTCTTGGATACTATGAGATCGTCATAGGACCTCTGCAGGTGTTTGTTTGCCTCTGGGAGTTGGCCTGCGAGGTTCTCGAATCTTGTATCAGCAGCTTTTTTGGCATCCTGGAAAGCCTGCAGGGCTATGGCCGGGCTTATGTGCTGGACTGTAGCTTCTGAGGCGTGTAATGAAGCAACGTGACAACTGGCTGCCAGATCTGCTGCAGAGCGGATTCCCAAACCTCCGAGTCTGAGAGGAAGGGTGGCTTGAGCCCAGTTGTTGTCGGCCAAGTTTAGATTGAGGAGGTCGCTAAGGCTGGTCCTAAGGCTATTGTCTAACTCCCACAGCAGATCCTGGTTTGCTCCGACGTCCGTGCTGCGGAGGAAGTGGACAATTCTTGATGAGCCCAAAGATGATTTTAATAGATGATATGCGCTATGGGGATTAAGCAGGTTTAGCCGGTTTAGGCGAGAGCAAAGGCTCTTTATTTTACCTGCGAGTTCTGGGCGAGTGGCGGCCGACCCCACAGGGGACCCTATAAGCGTCATATCTGTTGCCTCGACTTGTTTGCACCCCGGAAGAAGTGCCTCAAAGGCGGATATGTTCGGCTGGCCTTTGTAAATAATTTCGCACTTCTGGGGGTTGAGCTCAAGACCACTCTTCTGACCGAAGTCTAGAACTCTCTTGATATCTGCCTGTACCACAGATGCTTCTCCCCCAATGGTGCCATCGTCTAGATACCAGAGATTTAAGGGGGACTGGATAGAATTGACCAGTTCTTTGATTGCTAGGCAGAATAGCGGCGGACCAAGGGGGTCGCCCTGCTGCACGCCGCTGCGCGAGAAAATTGTTCTTTTACCGAATGAGAGCTCTGAGCTGGACCTGTAGGTTTGGTCAACTAAGGGGGCTGCCTCTGGCCAATCCGTTTGTACAGTTTTTAGTATGTGGTCGCGACGGACTTGGTTAAAAGCATTCTTAAAATCGAGTTTGGCGGCGACGAAATTGTTGGGTGCGCTAGACATAAAAGCTCTTGTTGTGTGAACCACTGCTTCGATGCCATTAGGCGTATTGAAGCCAAGCTGGTGGGCCCCAAGCTTTTCGCACACGATATTTGTTCCTAGCTTGACAGTGATTTTTGCCGCAATCCTCCGAAAGACTGAGGAAATGACAATTGGACGAAATGACCCACTCGGCTTTTTAATTGCGATGAGGCGTCCACCAAAAATAATAGGGTGGATGGCCTCAGGCACTGTGCCACTTCTGATAATGTCAATCACTTTCGCTAAGTCACGCAGTAGACGACTGGCGATATTTGTATTGGTCGTGGCAATGAGGTCTCTGAGGTGGCGCGGCCGCAGGCCGTCCATACCGGCGGAAGACCCTGCCGGAAAGGTTCGTACGGCCTCGCGAATCTCTTCTGAACTGGTGACTAGCGGCTCGGCGTGGGATAGTCTTGGTGGCAAGTCAAGGTCGGCCGGTTCACTAGGGTGTTTGGAAGTCACTTCCACGAACGCCTCGGCTGCGCAAACAGGACTTCCCACAGAAAGCAGGGCTCTCGCAGCGCCTCCAATGTCGCCTTCGCCTAGTAGCCTGGTTGCTCGTCTAGCGGCGGCGTTGTCCTCGTTAGGTCGCTTGGTCCAGTGCTTCCTTGGGACCAATTCGGGTGAAGGCCCACTACCTGATCTATATATATATATATATATATATATGTATAAAAGCAATCCTACATTTTCAATCAAATTTAAGATACTTAGCATAATAAAACAAATGTACATTACAAGGGCACATGGTGAAAATAGCTGATCTATAAAACGAACACATGTGTTGGATGTTCGAGTGTTATCGCACACCGGCTAGTGGTCTTACAGACTACCCGATCGTAATATTGTTAATACACAAATAAAACAATTAACAAAACGCACTCGAAATAAATAAAATACGGTCACTTGTTTTTCTGTGACTCACCGTGGGAAGCTTTTTGATAATGGCTTTGCGTTTTGCCATTCGCATGACGCCAAGAGCCAGGGTCACCGTGACGACAATCGGTAGCCCTTCGGGGATGGCGGCCACAGCGAGCGAAACTCCGATGTTAAACATGGATACGAGCGGGCGGCCCTGAAGCCAACCTAGAAGCATGATCACACCTGCGCATCACAAATGCGGCAGGGCATCCACATGTAAAAGAAAGAGCATTGTTAAGCTTTGTTTAATAATTAATATACACTTCATTGTTAAACGGAAGGTAAATTGTTTAAGCAAAACTTGATTTATATTATATACTAAAATTACTCGTGTATTCACATAAACTGCTACAAAGATCTTTCCTCGCACTAAAATACGTTCTACTATAGCGTGTCCTTAATGTTGAAACGACAGGAATTCGGTCCAACGACCCAAAGACACGGCAAGACTTGCACAAACGGTATATCGGATAACGTTCTGCGGGATCTCTCTCTCTCTCGGTGCGATAACGTAGCTAATGACGTCCTACGGCATCCTAGCGGGCACCAGCTGCGGCCCGGCTGCAGAACCGACTTACCGATGATTGCAAACGAGTAGATACTCAATTGTTTGCCTAGCGAGTCCATGCTCCGCTGCAGCGGCGTCTTTGGCGAGTCTTCGGCTTTCATCATGCGAAAGATGTCGCCGAACTCCGACTGCTCGCCCGTGTTGATGACGACACCTCGTCCGTTGCCGTAGCGAACAAGCGTGCCCATGAAGGCGATGTTCGCCTTCGACGGAACGTCAGGACCCGCCGAAGCGGTCAGCGCATCGCTGTATTTAGCGGCCGGCTCCGTCTCACCTGGTCGGTCATGACAAGAATAAGAAAACAAGACGAAAAACGTCACACGTCGTTGTCCGAATCACGCAAACCACTATCTACCCTAAGGGCAACGAACCTGTCTGCAGAACAATCAAAATGTCAGCAAACGCAAAGTTGGACTCATTGGAGTCTTACTCTAGGCAGTTGTTCTACCATGTATAGCACTTCAAAGCGGTTGCACATACACATCCTTGGTGGGATAACAAACGCATCGTTAAGTTCGGTTATGTTATCGCACCAAACAACGCGATCACCTATCGACTCCTGCTGTCGACTCGCCTGCACCTACCTAAGTAAGTGTTCAGTAATATTTATCCATATAACGCATTTGTAGCTTTCATCTGCCCAAAGAAGACTTGACGTTGCACGCCCCTCTCTTAGAGCAATCAAATAATTTCACGCGCAAAACAGATGTAGCATAGCATCAGAAAAGTTTAGCCAACTCACTGTTTAAAGCTGAAAAACGTATCTATATGGCGGCGGAAACCCAGATGTGGTTCTGAGGGGCATCGAGAGAGTCGCTGATATAAGTGGCCGGACCCAACACCCGGCAGTGTGGCCTCCATGTTGTGGGTAAAATGTTATGCTCCACCTTTGACGTTGAGTATATATATATATATATATATGAAAAGTTCATAATAAAAACGTCATAATTAAATTAAAACGTAAATAAACGTCAACTTTTCGCATTGCTTCATAGACAGACCCTCAAAAACGCAAATGTGCAACTGTAGGACTCGACCCCACGCATTGTGTCTCCTCCGTTCGGGAGGCGTAGGGGAATGCATCACGCTACCGGACATATTAAAAGTTGCAGTATATATAAATATATGCGTACATTTTGCGTGGATATATATATATATATATATATATATGCGTGACTGTTGACAGTTTCCTACCAGTAAGGCTGCTTTCATCAATCTGCAGTTGGTTGCTGTGAAATAGACGCACATCGGCGGGAACACGGTCGCCCATCTGTAGCAGAACGACGTCGCCCGGTACGAGATTTCGAGCGGACATATGCTCGACCTGTCCATCTCGAAGGACGGCGCACGTGTGAGCCACCAGCTTCGATAGCTCCTCAAGCGACTTCTCCGACCTGTCGAAGGACGCGGCACAATACAAACACCCCATTAGTTAGGACATAACGTCCATATTTTGGTCGACTTTCGAAACCGTATCTATTCTCCACAAACGCACTCCGACACGTCGCACGCTACACTAAAGATAACACACCTACAGAGCAAGCTTATATATATAGCATACGAACACGTAAATATATTATGTATACAACTAATAACTAATTATCAATTAATAAATTAACTTGCTTTTTATTACTCGACAAATTGCCACGATCACATACCGTCAAGGCGACAAAGTCATAATGGCAAAACACGCGAAAGAGGTTCGCATATTACTAAGGCACAAGGATGTTTATATGATAAAACAGGTATTCCACACACCTGATTACGCGGATACGGGGAGTATAGAGAAGACCGAGGCCGTAAAACAGGCAATTTTCTAACCAGATGAGGGTTTCTCTCTCGTAACTGGCTCAATGTGGAGACTAATTGAAGCAACAAAGTTCAATAAGAACCTCGCTGTGTTGACTCACCACCTCGTTAAACCTCGCTAGTCACGCGCTTCTCATGGTCAACAACACATTGTAGGTACTCTACAATGTGTTGTTGTTACCATCTTGATACTACCAGAATAATAATTTATACCTCTGTGCATGCAGTGGTATGTACGTATGCAGGCAGGAGTGCCCTTTCGAACGTTACGACAGGACGGCCTCTAATCTATGTAAGGTCGCACTTCTTCTTCTGGTACCCACCGCTCAAAGAAAAAAACTTTTCGGGCTGACCCTCAGCCAAGATTTAACGTCCACAGGACTGCTTTTCGCATTGCTGTTCATAGACGAACCCCCATAAATACGAATGTGGGGCAACGGTGGGGCTCGAACCCGCGCACCTATCTCCGGTGTCTCCTCCGGTCGCGAGGCGCAGGCGAATGCACCCACCACGCCACCTCGCTTCGGGCTCGACGGTACCCATCCCCCGCTGGCGTTTCTACTGCTGCTGCTACGTTCGAATACTCACCGGTACTCTTGGACAAAGGCGACGGAGACTACGATCACAATGGCGACCGTGATCGACACGGCATCGTCGTACTGTCCCATTAGCACGGACACCAACGCCGACGCGAGAAGCAGCACAATGAGCGGATTCTGAAACTGCTCGAGGTATTTGGCCAGCAGAGACTCCTGCTCGGCTACGCAGAACTCGTTCGGCCCGAACTGGTGCAGCCGGCGGTTGGCGTCCGACCAGCTCAGCCCGCGCGACAAGTCGTTCACGCCCAACTCCCGGGACACCTGCAGCAAACGAACAACATCCCCAGAGTCACACGTATTATATATATTTATATATATATATATATATATACGGCACACAACATAACACTACACCTATATTTACTAGAGCTATGATTGCTCTAGATTAAACAGGATACTACTACTACTAAGTAAAGTTTTCGGGCTGACCCTCAGCCAAGATTTAACGACCACGGAACTGTTTTTCACATTGCTTCATAGACGGACCCCCATAAATACAAATGTGCAACGGTGGGGCTCGAACCCGCGCATCTATGTGTCTCCTCTGGTTGCGAGGCGCAGACTTAAGCCACCACGCCACCGGGTTCGACACTCTACTACTACTACCCGCTCTTACTATGAGAATAGACTACCTAATTGCACGATTTGCTGTACATGGCTTCCACATGAACATCTGTATTCGAAAGAAGTTCCATGAATGAATTTCCTCGTTATGCTTTTACAATTTCTAGCGGGAGACAGTGTGACTTATATCATCCTCAACAATGCGATAGAGCAGTTTCGTTGACTCGACTTTTCGAACCGTGATGAATATATGTATATGTGAATGTGTGCTTTATGTGCTCTCTGTACACGCAATATTGTGAATCAACCATCGGTTAATAAAGCTATTATGTATATGTACTACTACACAGCGTATCAAATGTTGGAAGTAAACAGTCGCACACGTAGCCGCATGCTGTGCGTCGTCGCCCTACACCGACACAAAGCGCAGCGCCCAAAGTGCTTGCCCTGACGTAGTGCGTAAAACGAACATGGCAACAGTCTATTGATTGTTCATTATTAATACAACTGATTCAAATGATTACTGCTTGTACAGGTGTGAAACATTATTATAAATAGACCTTGCGATGGCGGTTCGACCGATCCGGAACCTTCGCGACCATCAAATTCAAGTTCAGAATTGCGTATTTCATGTTTCAGATACTGTATGTGATGAGTGACTTGAGACTAGCACCGAATCGGGGTTTCACAACAAATCACCTGAACGTAGGGATATACACATATCCCGCATATGCTACGTCTACCGTAGTCTACATTGTATACCATGAAGCTTATTTTTGTCACTGCAATTTTTACATATATGGAACACCTTTTTTTTTGGCAACACTAAGAGAGATGTGGCGCACTAACGTGGCGTGATAAAGTAAGCGTGAAAAACGTGAGCGGTACAAACCTCATGGTAGTCGAGTCTTGCTGCTTCTGAAGACTTCATGATGGCCACAGGACACGCGGGCGGTTTTTGAAGGTCCTTACCAGCTTCAGATGGGCGCTCTAGCTTCTGAAGGCCATCGGAGCGCATTGAAGGGCACGACTGAAGTTTACAAAGTACATCACAGACACATACGCACACAGCACGTCGACAACACAAGAACGCAAAGTTTATCACACTTTTTCTCGTTCGTTACAAGGTCACTTATGTAAACTTTAGAGTTAATAGATCATCCAAAGCGACACAGACTGTCATGGCTTACTTAGAATCTTAACTTAAACTTGGCTCCAGTCGTCCAGGCGAAACTTCGGCTTTATCCTCACACGGAAAAAACGCTATTGCTTAAAAACGAAACAAATATATGCACACCATTACGGCAATACGTTTGCAGGTGCCAAACCTTCGACTTCGGTAAAGACATCACGCTTATTATTGCGATATACCTATTACAATCTCCAAAGTAGGAGCCACATGTATAATTTCACGACTCCGGTTCTGTCTGTATAAATTTGGTGGTATGAACTGACACAATGAAAAGGCACTTAGGTAGATCAAATAGGAACATTGTTGATCGACAACAACGACTAATTAAATCGTGTGAATTTAATCACAATCATCCCGTGCAAGCATATGATGCGCCTTAACAGCCAAGAAACTTTATAAAATTAGTATCTTAAATAATACTAAAACCGCTTTACCGTGAACGCAATATTGAACACCCAACTATGAAAGAAAAAGCACAGCAGTGCTGCAACATGAGCACTAAATATAATGGTTATTCCAAATATATCTCATAAATAAAAATATTAAAATTAATATGGATACGTGTTTAAAAGTTACAGTATACCGCGCTAAAAGGTACATTTCGGGCTTACAGAGAAAGAACTACACGCTATATAACCTACACGCCATACACATTGCATGCGTATACTTCTTCATCCCGACATTTAAACCGAACCGGGCATGTGCGGAGCCCGCCGACGTTGCGTTACCTGATCGAACCAGGAAACCTCAGTGGACGCAGTCGTCGCCGGACCGCATGTATCATGATCTTGGGGGCATTTTATTTTGCCCTGTGCTCAATTTTTCCGAACGTGTCCCATTGCAATTCACTGCCCAGAAATAGCTAGATACTAGTGAGTGCATTGCTACCTACCCATTTTCTGCGTCTGCTTATTACCTTCAAAGCCTCTGTATACAGTACGACACACCCTGTCACCGTAGATCAGCCGTTTCTAAGGCCATATGGCACTTCCGGAAGATGCATGACCGCCTCAAAAAGCTCCTCTGGACTACAGGCCATGCCAGCGTTTAGTTTGTAAACTATACTCTTATATATAGGTATTGCAAAGTCTAATAAAATGTCGGGGGTAATGGGTTACTTTTTCCTTTCGGAATGATGCTAAGGAGGCATGTTTTCCATTTGACTGGTAGCGTGTTGCTAGACGCTTGCTAGCACTTCATTCTTAAAAAAAAGCAGTAACCCACCATATAAATGCTTCGTCTGCTTCGAATTCTCTGGAAGGCCGAAGCAAAATATGATGAGCTTAACTGACCCAATCATCCCACAGGGAGGAGATTATGGTCAGGAATGCGATCATAGATATTTCATTCGTTGCTGGGCTTCAATAAGGATCTTACTGTGTCGTCAATCCAAGTGTATCATTTGGGCTTTCTTTGCGGCCCTCTCATAAAGACTACTTACCCTAGCATACATAAACGCCATTTCCGGCCGGTGCTTTGCAAAAATAGAACGCTGAATTATCACGGTGTTGTAAGACTTGCATTTTTGCAAGTACCACGGTGCATATTCACGCCTAGCACCTGGTTGCAGGGAGCGAAAATATTCTGAATGTTGGCTGTGTGTATTAACAGCAGCGCCTTTATACACCGCACCATTATCAGAACTGGCCGAGGCTGCGCTGTCGAACCCAGCGGCTCAACCTGCTTTCGCGTAAGCAGAGAGCGCTCAACCAATGCTACCTATCCTTCAATGCTAGCCAGTAATGCATAAACATGTGGGGCGATTTCGATTGCAACTTTGGCCCGTATTTTTATAACAATTTATTATATCTGACAAGGTGAACGAGTTCACTTCTAACTTCGAATAACCCTGGTCTTGATCATCTATTGCGACTTGTCGAAATATCGCCTCTAGTTTACCGGCGTCGCACCAAATTCAAATGTCACGCCTCTAAATGAATAATCAGTACGATTCGATGGCATAAGGCCCGGTGACTACAAGCAACATGTCGTTATCGTGGTGTAAAAAAAAAGCACCTCGTTTACGTTGGAGAATTTGCGCTTTAAATATCATTCATTCAGCATATCATAATACACATTTATCTAAGTGAACGTGTTTACATTCAGCAATTAAGCAACAAATGATGCCTATGATGATCATACTTGTAATAATACAAATGGCGAAACACAATAGTGCAAAGGAGCAATGATGATTGCGAAAATGATGGGTGGACAATATGAACACGATGCGACGGCTAATGATAACACTAATGATAAACATTTAAGCTAATGGAGAAACAAAGTTGATATAGATACCGTAACAACGCCAGCTTCGCACTCGTCGGCCGTAACGTGACGGCAACAGCGGATGCTTTTTCAACCCTGCACACGAGTTGTGGGCAGGAGAAGTGATCTCTAGAATGTTTACGCTCGAGTTGCTTAGGTCACGAGAATTGTTATGCGGCGAACGGTTTGAATGCGAACAAGTATGTAGTGCGAATGTGCCTGCCCCAACATTCCACCACAGTTGCTCGCATCACTACGCTGCGATGACCGGCTGGATCATGAAACTGATTGTTTGATTTTCGCATGTAGATCGTATCAATCATGGCGAGCACTCGTCGACGATACGACATGGAGGCCATAAATGCCCTGCGGCGACCCCCCCGGCGACGAGGCAGGGAGTCACGAGATCTATCCCGACGCAGCACATGCTCTTTCAACGCCATATGATCGGAATACCCCTACTTTTTGGAGAAAAAAATGCATATTTTGGTTTAAACTATCTTACATAGATAAATAAACGAATCAGTAGAGTATTCAACATAGGCATCGATTCACAACACATTAAAGAAGCATGTTGAAGTTGCACAGCCCCTTTACCTTCAGGCGCGAAATTCCCGATGAATGAAGGAAGGCAAAAGAACGAAAAACGATTTTCTACGCAATTGAAACGAAATATATCTTTATAGCAATTATGAGCAAGCATATATATATATATATATATATATATATATATATATATATAAATCCTTGAATTAAAATAATCGCAGGTAAACAATACCTGGACCTCCTCGAAATGTTTGCCTGGGTTGGGCTTGCCGCTTTGGTTGTGATTGTCAGGTGTTATCCGGTGGCCACGACGTTCTTTTTATCAGCTTTCAACTCCAGCCTGTCTTGTCCTTTTCCAGCACTCGCAGACGATGGACATGAAGGAAGAGATGACTCCTCAGCGTGCGGTTCTACCTCCTCAGTACCATTTGGTCGCTCAGGGTCGACCTTATATTTTTGTTCCTGCTGCTGTTGTTGCTGCTGCTGCTGCTGTTGTTGTTGTTGCTGTTGTTGTTGTTGTAGTCGGTCTTGCTGCGTTGGCGGTGCAGCAGCGCTAGTCGATGAGTGGTTAGTGTTATCTTCTATGCTTTTTTGGGACGTCACCGTAAGGCTTCTTTTCGATAGACCGAATGCTCGCCAAAATATAGCCCAAAGACGCCGATCCATCTTGCTGGATTTGCTTGCATTAACACGCCGCTCACAAACAATGTCCATGCATTGGCAGGAGAGCTCAAGCGCGCGAGAAAGAGAGAGAGAGAACGAGATGTCTGGACGAAATGTCTTAACTAGCCACTCAACAGCTCACACGGCGATCATGATGAATGCATCTGTCGTCACGCGGGCATGGCATGGTAGGACGTGCGTAACCTAACAACAACTGAGAGCGACGGCGGCGTGTTGAAGGGGCATAGTGAGGTTATGCAAGGCACTTGATGTATATTTATATATATATATATACATATAACCGAGGCTGCCCTCCGGAACTAGTTCCGAAACTCCGAAACTTCTGGCAAGTTCTGTCTGTTCACGAACGAAAGACGGCAAGAATCGACTTGATTGACTGACTGACTGACGAAACCTGCACGGAACACACTCGAACTAATAAACCGCGGTCTCGCGGCCACAAACTCCTACGTGAACAACATTCGAGTGCGTCCATCACGCATTCCGGAACAGCAGATGCAGCAGATAGAGCAACCGTAGCAGATGGAGCACTAGGCACGCGGTGTTGCCGCGAAAACAGCACAGTCAACTGTAGATTTGGCATAGACGTACGTACATGCATCAGGCGTTGCTCGCGTGCACGCTGGCCGTGCTTGCAATCTTGCAATCACGGGACGATTATTCACTGAACAAAACAAGTGATTAACTGAATGTGATTTGAAAACAAATGATGATAACTCATTTGATAGCTGTCTAGCCAGTTTTGTTTTGTTTCTGTTTTGTCCCGGCTTGCGCGTTCGTTAGAAGCTCGGTGGCACAGAGTGGCAAAGTACAACAGAGGCTGGTAGTCGTCGTCGGCGTCGGCTGTCGTCGTTGTCTCGCCATTGTCTTTATAGAAGGAGGAATTCCGAAGCGTCTCGACTGCACGCAAAAAGAACGCCGCGCATCTACGCGATCGTCTGACGTCTGTTACGCCAGCCGTTTTAAATCTGTTTGCTCCCGAGCCATTCCTCTCTCTCTCTCTCTCTCTATCCTTCGGACCTCTCCTCCGAAAGGGTGCTTCACCACCTAACCTACAGATCTACACCCATATGCCCTCGTGCTCGCCCTCACTCAGAACAACTTAGTTCTGCAACACGAGCTGACCGGACCCAATTGCTCTGCTGGTATTGCCGGCTGTGTTAAGTTTATTCATCCGCTGTTCACGGATGTATATGTATGTAAATATATATATATATATATATATATATATATATATATATATATATATATATCGGCGTATCCGCTGATAAATGAAGGACTGCGCGTCCTGTTGTCTGTTTAAATAGACCTCGTTTGCTCTCGCTTTCTATCCGTCCCATTATATATACATATATATATATATATATATATATATATATATATAATAGTGTTGTCCTCCTTGCCCCACCTACTCGCGGAATGATTACTGATTACTCTTTCTCCTACCCCACTCCTGCTATGACCACCATGTAGAGAGACATGGTAGCATAGACACCAATAGCACACCGCCTACAAACGATGACGTTTGTTACCACATGTCGTTGTTGTTTCTGTCGAGCTGTTGTGGCTTCCCATGCTGCTGCTGCTGCTGTGGGTGCTCGTAGCACTGATACGCCGTATATGCAACAATAACAGCAACAACCGCAGCAAAAACAACAACAACAGCAACAAACCGCAACAACGACGACAACAACAACAGCAACAACAGTCCTGCAGAGCTACCACCTCCTTAGCGATGACCTTCAGTACCAGCGCCGCCGTGATCAGCCAACGTAGCAGCGTCTACTGCTGTATGGCAATGGGTACCCTTCCGTTGCAACAAAAACAATAACATCTACTCCATCCATCTAGTACAATCACACTCCACACTGCAACAGAACAACAAGAACAATGGCAGCTGCAACAACAACAACAACAACGGGAACTATTGCCAGGACTGATGTTACTGCCTCTACTTCTTATCGATCATCCGTTCAAATACACTGGCTTCCATATTTCTCAATAGGTCGCATGTGTAGATGAAGTCATAATAATCAATAGTAATATTAATATTACTACTATTGATGACGATGGTGGAGATGATGATGAATTGTTATTCAATTTCCGCGAAGTTTTATGCCCACCGTCTAAGACTTTCACTGAAGGCTGTCATCACCGGTAAAGTGAAGCGTGCTCCAATAGAATCTGGCGAACAGAAGCGAAGAGACCGCTACCTATAGGTTTACCTGTTGCGCGTCATTCGGTGTAGTCCTAAAGCTTGGCTTCAAATGCGGCCTTCACTTTAGGTTCAATTTCTCGAAGTTCTTCCTGGTGAGATCTCTTCAGATTACGTCGATTGCACTCTTCACAGCAATTGGGACAGACCTGAGATCGAATAGACAAAGGGCGGTTGAGAGCGATAATCCCTCTGGGGTGTTTATGGCGCACGCAGCTGTTAGCGCTGCATCTCTCGATGATGTGCAAACAGAAAGCGCGTTTGTTGTGCAAGATGAAGAATCCCAGGTGCGATAATTTGTTTTTTTTTTATCGTAGACTCACATAGTAATGCCTTTAACCCGATTGAAAATGATCTTCCTCTTTCTTCCCGCGGACGGTGCTGCCACTACTAGTACTAGCCCAAGGAGACTCAGCTAGTCAATTTCTTTTTATATTGTATTTAACTGGGCTTGTAGATTTACTGCGTAATTTTAAAGCCCATTTTGCGTTTTATGCCGACGACCTGGTCATTTTAGCAAAATCTCGTGACCGTCTACAGTTTTACCTCAACGAAACTGCTAAATGGTGCGAAGAAAACTGTGCCTTTCTACAATTGCACCATACCTGACCCATTAAAAGTCTAGACAGGCTGAAGGCCTGCTATGTTAAGCGTGTATCATCACTTCCAAGGTGCGCATCGGTAACACTTGCCTTAGGAATGTGAGGTGAGGGAACACTTATTGAAGACCTAGCACTTAATAACACACCATTTACAGCGCATATTCTAGACCTATATCGAGCCTATAGAGACAATAGAAATTTAAAATTGATAGCTGAGAACTATACTGATGGCCTGACCTTTTGTTCACAGAGATAGAAAAGAGCCATGCAAAGGAACCGCTCGCTAATCTGCCGAGTAACTTGGCACGGGTACCACCATCACATATGTATGAAGTCCAGCTGTTTTAATATTGAAGGATGTGTTTGTAGCTTTTGTGGAGAGTGTGATATTGGACGATATCATATACTTTCGTGTGCAAAGAAATTTGTGGAACATTCTTATCATCCATTAAATACATATTGTGAGGCCGAAGTGTCACATTATGACACCTTGTGAAACATGAATCAACTGTCTACTACGAAATTTAAGGTGAAATAAATACTGGAGCGAATTGCATACCACTAGTACTACTACGACCACACATTAAACATGAAAATTATGATATAGTGACGTTAGTAAACAATCTGCATAAATACCCAGCCAGAATAGCGTCTTTCTCTTTCTGGCTCCTTTAATTTTTAAGAATGGCGGCAAATGGCGTGAACAGGCGGCAAATGCAGCTTATTCCTTCGATCTGAATGTCGCAACAAGCTTCTAAAAGTCATAGCCTTTCTTTTGATTTCACACTGTTGCTCGTTTTGGGTGCTATTCTCGCTGTCCCGCTATTTCTCAGTGAGTATACGAATACCAGCAACTTCAGCACAAGTCCTGAGCACTTTACCATACGCGCAAGATGCGCGCCAATAAAGTGATCCTCTTTCTTCTCACAAAAAGTACCACTACTTTTAGTACGACGATGAATGATTACATAGAGCAATAAGTATTCATAGGTCAAATGGCAATACCACCCGATGACTTTGACAACGTACTTTAAACTAACAATATATATATATATATATATATATATATATAATATGCAATTCACATTGATTCTTGACCATTGGCGGGTTGCCATGAGTGCATGCATATTGAGTTGCCAAGGTATTTACATCATTCTGAGGATTTATTGGGCCGACTTTCCTAGCGAGGGCACAAAGGGGCAAGAGACAGCTTGATATCTGCCACAGGCTGAACCACAGCATCGACATGGACACAGTCGATATCGGGCTCGTGTACGGTGGACTTCGAACAAAAAAGTCACTCAGGGATCCGGCGAATAAAGTTACAACGTGTTCGTTCATCGGGTGACCAACCTCCTTCCTCCATCTTTCACTTAGATTAGTTCCCGCACTAAAGAATTCAAAGTCGACTTCGGCGAACTTCTGCTCACTGGCGTGCAAATGCGCGAGAAAGGCCATCGTAGCCGAGATACCAGTGCGCAGTCTAAGTCGGAGATCCTCGCCGAATACCTGAATATAAATAGGTATGCCGCTGTATAAATGGAAAGATAACGAGCGAATATGTAAAACAACATTCCTGTCAGCGACACAATTTGCTGGGGGTCTTTTGTCTCCTTGAGGCGCGCAGACAAGCTCTCTAGAAATAAGACAGAAGAAAGGTGACGTTCACCATGAAGGAAAACACAGGAGACGTGTTCTGTCTTCTCCCCTCCGTACGCTAGAACTTTTGCTGTCACCTCAACAAGGTGAGTTACTATGGATACTTAAGGTGTGATAAATACGAGCGCAAAGATGTTAAGCATGATCAAGTCTGGTTATGTGTCCCACCTCACTTCGCCGCTTTCCCTCTTTTAGGCAAATAAAAGTACCTCCAATTTCAAGCTATCTCGCTATTATAATCAGCGTAGTACTAGCGTGAGGACGACAAGAATGACAACTAATAACTCGAACTACGACAACCAAATCGCATGACAAAAAAAACCATATTTAACATGTGAATATCATTATGACATACATCAGGTCGGTCGACTTCGCAGAGGGCGTGGAATTCTCCACGAGAATGTGTTGTTATTGTTGTTGTTGTTGTTGTTTATCTCTATATCTCGAGTGCGCAACCTCCAGTGATCTAACAATTGCTATACCACTTTGTAGTCCGTTATCTACATATTTAAACGCGAATGGCGTACAAATCCTCCCAAACGCAGGCGGCTAGATCTTAACATGTATAGGCTGTAGCATTAACAGGGGTTGGTTAACAGCAGCAATAACAGCAGCGGCTGGTCAAGCACGCTTCATATCGCCACTCACTCCGATCGGGCCGTTCTATCTTCCTAGTTAGCCAGTGTTTAGATCTACATGAATTGGGCAATACTAGAGTAGAGACACAATTTCGCGTGTACGGCGCAGGCACCCAGCCGACCAGCCATCCAGGCAGATGAGGGGGTGGGCAGATTCGTTTGGGTGGTGGTGTTGGCGGGGGGATGAGTTTGAATTGTCACGCACGATTCACGTAAGCCTTTGCCGACCTACATGTGCCTACACCTGTACGACCTAAACTACAGAGAGAAATCTAAGCTGCTCGTCGCCGCTACGTCTCTAACTAGCGGTAGTAGTAGTAGTAGTCAACGGTTGGCCTTCTGCTCGACACGAATGCAACAACAGCGACAGAAACAACAGCAACAACAATGACGACAACAACAACGAGAACAACAACAATAGCGACAACAACAACAACAATAGCAACAACAAGCAACAACAGCAGGCACCACAATGGATGCAGCGCGCAATTCGACATGCAAGCGCTCGCATGCACACTGAAAAAACAACAAATTGATGAGATAATCGATGTTTTGCGCGTCTTTGCCGCCCTGTCATTCAGCAGCAGCAACAGCAGCAGCAGAATTAGTATCGTCATCATAAGCTAGTACGTGTAGTATTGACGCCGGCAGCTTTTCTCGCGCGTTGCCGTGTTCGGGGTCCTTAGAGACGACCTTGAGGTTTCATGTGCATCACGCAATACCGCAACCTTCCAGAATAAAAAAGTAGTTCTCTCTCTATCTCTCTATTTGCTTATCTCTCTCTCTCTCTCAGATTCAGAGCGTGGCTTATTTGCGAAACTGCATTACAAATATAAGGTTTATGTATGTGCGTTTTCTAGTTAATTTTCTACATATTGGTGGCAATTATGTCATGTTGTCCTTTGTTTGTACGAGCCGACGCCACCTTGGCCGAGTAAGTTTCGACCGATCCGTTTTTCGCCCTTCTGGCTCATGTACTCGGGCCTATGTTGTTGTTGTTTGATATTCCAGCTCTAGAAGTTGACGACTTAAAACAATTTTTACGAAATCAGATCTAAGACCCTAAACTTTTCAGCCTGACTCTTATCCAGCATATAACGTCCACGTGACCGCTTTCGCATTGCTTCGCAAGACAGACAGACCACCCCATAAATATAAATGTGGGGCAACGGTGGGGCTGCTCGAACCCGTGCACTACGTTTATGTGTCTGCTCTAGGCGCGAGGCTAATGCACCACGCCACCGGGCTCGATCATATCTATGACCGGACATAACTTTGTACCTTCTCAGTTATCTTGTCCTGGACATAACTATGTACCTTCTCAATTATCTTGAGCACGACGACGAAACTTTACCCCCGGTATGCTCGACTGAATATTGCATATTGTACTGCCATCAGCCGTCGACGGGATTGCTCGGTGCTATCTCAGTGAAGTCACTCTCAGTTCGACACGTGACTTAGAAATATACGTAACTGCGAACCTTGATTTCAGCATCCACATCAACGAACTGGTCAGCACCTCGTCTTAACCCATTAACACTACCTTTCATTGATTTGTTGTGAGAGCGAGCCCGTCTTGCTCTCATAAATCCTTTGTCCTTTCCAAGCTCTTGCAGTACTTCTCGGTTAGGAAGCCCCAACAGATCAAAATAGTGGAGGTTGTGCAAGATAGGCATGCTTCTGAAGCGCCTTCGACTGAGGTGCTTCCAAGATAACCCGCTCGGTGCTATTCCCACAGTTGCCTCACTGTTCCACTTCCACATTCCATTGTGAAGCAAGTAATCATAACAAATCTACTTCTTTCAGAAATTGCAATACGAGCTACTAGACGGCGCGAAGAAAAGCAGCTGAAATAAAAAACGCAATTTTTGCTCTTCATCGGCAGAACTTCACAAGGTTCGCTAAGCAAAAAATAATAGTTGCATCGCAGTCCCAGTGACAATGTACTGCCACTAGCACATAGCAAAACATGATGACACTTTGTTTTTCAATTGTAGATGCATGTGTACAATGGTTCATAATGTGACATGTTTAAACGTTTCATAAAAGCTCGAGCTCAACAATGAGGTCGGTCGCGGTAGACTTTGGCTGTGCGTTGGCAGCCCGCCATGCACGCAGCCGGTCGACATGATCCAATTTGACATTCTCTATTTTTGACAGAGCTGTAGGCTTAATTAAGTCATTGCAGTTTTGTATCAAAGATGTACTAGAGTAAGTACTCCACTCGTCGAAGCGCCAGAGTCGAAGACACCAGTCATAATATCAACAACCGTAACTATATTAACAACAACAACAGTAGCAGCAGCAGCAGTAGCATCGGCACCAATAAAAATTGAAAAAAAAACGAGGCGAGCTTTCAGGAATGCCATCAAAGACACTCGCAAACTCACACTACGCTTAGCACTCGTAACAACGACCAGTATACTCAGTATACTATACTTCGTTAGCTAGGTATATGTCGTGGCAGGATCGAACGCGCGACTCCTCGAGAGTTTCGACAAACGACACCATGACATCCACGTTCCGTTCTATATTCAGCCAGACAACGCATGCACGCACACACTTGGCAACGACCGGATCGTGCTTGTGTACTTACGAAGCAAAACATATCCATTTCAATTCCTCAGCTGCTGAAGGTCTTCGGTGCTTCGGTGCAGGTCAACGGGACGCGGGACCGGCTCGACTCTTTGTCTCAGTCGAGTGCTGGCAGTAGAGATTTGCTACAAGCTGGCGCTTTTTAGGTAGCCTGAACACAAATTACGTCAAAGATACTTTGACTGCTGGTTGGTTCCCAACGACGAGTGCTGGCTCGCGTTACGAGCGCACGCGAGTCCACAGTAAGGCTCTCTCTCTCTCTCTCTATTGCTCTCTGTGTGTTTCTCGCAGAGACCGCTCTCAACAACCGCGATAACAACATCACCAGCAGCAGCCAGTCTACTGTACTGCCGACACAGCGAGAGAAAAAAAACCAGCAGATTAGCGTTGAATCTAGCCATAACGAGCAGATCGAGTTGAGCACCGACGACCACGGCGTGAGAGTACAGATTCCGGCAAGAATCCCACCAATACAAACACACACACACAGAGACACACGTGCTAACACAGAGGCGCATATACGAACCCACCACCCGTCTCCGTGTGTACGCACTCTTCTCTCGTGTCAGCAACAGCATCAACAAACAGCGAAGGTCTACTGTCTCGCTGAAAGAAACGGGTTCTCTACATACGTTGCATGCACTATGTAGGCGCAGTGTTGAACGATCCAGAATCACTCTGCGATATGTTCGATGTTGCTTCGCAGTCCAGCGGATGCGGCAGCAGCGGATACGGCCGAACGGGGGGGCCTATTTAAACATACAACGTCGCCAATGTCCGAACAATCTAGCCTAGCGTGATTGTCAACCTCTCTCTCTCTCTCAGTTGTCGATGACTCATTATCGATCAACCAGTCCACTATCAACAAACAAAAAAAAGAAGATAAAACGCTGCCAGCCAGTTAGCAGCACACAAGATATCTATAGCCAGCAGTATACCAGACATCTATAGTCAGCTTCTAGCCAGCAGTATACCAGACATCTATAGCCAGTAGTATAAACTGACATTTATATGCACGGTGAACGAATTGCTCTTACTCAGCATTTCAACTCCAGCATCAAGGCAACGTGTTTGTCGCACAACGTTTTCTCGCCGTTCTCTTTTGCCTAAGGCGCGAGCACGCATTGGCGCGAGTTTTGCAAATCCCTTACGCTCGCGACTCCCGTTCTCTCGCTCTGTCTGTATCTCTCTCGCGAGTTGCGTCGCGTACTAATTCGGCAACTGTTACATTTTTAACTTTGTTGCTCGCCTACGAGGATTACGAGCCGCTGTTATCGGTACTATAATTAACTAGCTAAAGCTAGATTTCGGCGGTAGTTAGATGCACGCCGGCCATCTGATAGAAGTGGTTCGTAGTTCGAAGAACGATAGCGAAACGAAAAAAAACAGAGAAAGAGAAACAATTTATGGGATCTGTCCTCCCAGCAGCAACGAAAGAAATGAAGGGAACGCACATACGCTCGTTTGATGCGTTAACACCGGCATCCCGGCACGACATCGCAATAGTGAAATAATTTCGGCAATGCACAGAATTAAGGCGGTACAAATTAATTTAAAAATGTATATATATATATATATATATATATATTAAGTTAGTCAGCACATATTAGTATTTCCGTTCACAGTTTAGTTGTACCCTGTTTTTTTGGCAAGCGGTTCCTGTGACAGATTGTTGCCTGAACAAAGAGTTCAAGCCAGAAAAACATGCAAGAAAAATAAATATATATATATATATATATATGAGTAGAAGCCTTATTCTTTCGATGGAACGACTCGATCATCTGGCTTCTTGTGTCAGAGGCTGACGCTCCGCACTCAACGAGAAGATGTTCGGGGCACATTAAGAGAGCTTAGGACTACATGTTTGCGCAGAGACAATTGCTCACTCCATATATCATATAATATATATATATATATATATATAAAGGTGGAGCGATATAGGGAATTTTAGGTTCGTTATAGCAAACATTTGTATTGGAACATGGTTTATGAGATGTCTTGGCTCGGAAACAGAGAGTGAAATTACAAACATCTGCGACGCTGGTGTTGCCCGACATAAGAAACAAATTGTACGATTGCGGGACAGCCAGTCCTCCTATACAGAAACCAAGCACACCGTCGTCGTGTTCGTGAGAAAATATACCCCGCTAGAAGGTCGTTGCAACATGGTCGTTTAGAAGATAAATGAAGTTCTATTTCTAGCTTTCACGTTCAATGCTTCAACATAATAGGCCGACGACCATTCACAGCGCTCAACTAACACTGACAGCTAACGGTGATCCGATCCGTAGCTGCGAGTAATTAAGGCTTTCAGGCGGGGATGTCAATTTACATATTTGTTTGTTTAGTTATTACTCTTCAGGTCCTTTTGTGAACATACTGAAAGATAAAACGTAAGGCGCGTTGACCTACCGTTGTTTATATTAGTATTTTTTAACTGCGCCATCATTTCAATGTAAACCTTGAATATACAGCACTGAAAAAATATAGGGTCACAGTTTCCAATTTAGATATAAACGATTGTGTAAAGATCATAATGAACAGAGACTAACAGCGACTTTTATCATATTTGGAGTATCGGGTACCTAAAACACGAGTTGCAACATTTGGCACGCTACGCTTTTAAAGTCCACCAATGCATTCTAGCGAGTATTGAGTGGAATACAAGTTTGGCTCATTTCACTGATGAAACGAAAGCGATCCTACCAGAAAATTTTCTGTACTGAAACGATGGGTTTGGGTCGGCGTCTCACGAGTGACGAAAAGACCCAAATCAAGGCTTATAAGGATGTCGGCCTCTCTAATCGGGAAATTTCCCGTCGATTGGGGCGTTATCGCGAAGAAGTGAACAACTTCGTGAATTTGGGTGAAAAATACGGCGTAAAAAAATAGTCCGGGGCGTACAAATGCCATTTCGGAACGACACAAGCGCGCAATTTTGAAGATAGCCTCGAACTCTGCGTTCTCGGCAAAGGCAATTGCGGCGGCGGCCGGTGTGCAAACGAACGTGCGAAACGTGGAAAACCTCCTCAGGAAGTCACTTTGGCTCACGAGAAAAAAACTTAAGAGAAAACCACGATTGACCGCTGAGCATCAGAAAGCTCGTCTCGACTTTGCCCAGGTTACGATGTCATGGACCACTGAATGGCACCGAGTGCTCTTTTCGGTTGAAAAAAAGTTCAATTGTGATGGACCGGATGGATTTAACTATTATTTCCACGATGTGCGCAAGGAAGAACGATTTTTGTCAAAACGGCACTCAGATGGCGGTTCGGTGATAATCTGGGCCGCTGTCGGGTATTATACAAGGTCGCCGATTGTGGTAATTCGACGCGCTATAGGGATCTACTAGAAGTGCAATCCGCACATTTTGAGCTGACGGGAGGACCCGACTTTGTTTTCCAACACGATAATGCCCCGATTCACACTGCTAAGTTGATCGAAAGCTGGTTCGAACAACGCCACATTGAGGTCCTACGCTGGCCTGCAGTCTCACCTGATCTTAATATTATCGAGAATGTATGGGGCTGGCTCGCCCGAAAGGTTTACACCGACGAAAAACAATTTCGAACCAGGTAGAACTAAAAAAAGCAATTGTGAAGGCTTGGGACGAGCTCTCGCAGGACGTCATCCAAAATTTGTTCAACACTATACCAAACCGCATTTTTGAAGTTATCCGACGTAATGGGAAGTTCACTAAATATTAAGTATGGTTGTTAGGTGCCGTGAAATGAACCCAAACGTTGTTATTCCACTCAATTCACTCGCTAACACATGCATCTTGGTGGTGACTTTATAATTTTTTCGCAGCGTAGCTGTGCCAAATGTCAAAATCTCGTGTTTTAAGGTAACCCGATACTCCAAATGTCGATAAAAGTATCCGCTGTTACTCTATGAGCATATATCATTATGATCCTTACACAATCGGTTATAATAGCATTTCTTTGGCTCTACATCAAGCTGGAGGAAAGAATCAATCGGCGTTCAAAAAATCATCAAAAAACTCTCATAGCATACTAGCGGTAGCAGCATGATCAACGTGCGCAACACACGCACGAACCAATAATAGCAATAACTGTAATGTATATTATTATTATTATATTATTATTATATTATTTATTATTTATCGTGATAGAGAGAAAGCTAGTTTTCCGGAAGCGCACTCACTGACCTGGCCGCTGTGCTAAACTGCAATTTTACCTCAATTTATAGCTCACCAGAGTTGCTCAGTTAAGCTCAACATGAAACCGCACGATATTCTTAAGGATACAGTATCACTTCCATAGGGTGCTAGCTTCAGCTCCTGCCTTCACGCTAGTTCGACACCATGCTAAACTCTTTCAGGCTGACTCTCAGCCAACATTTAACGTTTACAGAATTGCTTTCGCATTGCTTCGTAAGACGGATCCCATCAATACAAATGTGCAACGGCGGGTATTGAGCCCGTGCACCTAGTATGTGTCCCCTCCGGTCGCAAAGCGCACGCGAATGCACCCACCACGCCACCACCGGGCTCGTCTCGGCACCATGCTGATTCTTAACTTCTTCCGCGCGATGCTGGCTCCCACTTGTAAACCTTTCCCTGCGCACCACCGTGGGATAAACTAGTTTATACATAATAGCTTTATTAACCGATGGTTGGTTTACAATATTGCGCGTACAGAGAAAGCACACATTCACATATACATATATTCATCACGGTTCTAAAAGTCGAGTCAACGGAACTGTTCTATCGCATCGTTGAAGGTGATATAAGTCACACTGTCTCCCGCAAAGTTTGCACAAGCATAACGAGGACATTTCATGGAACTTCTCTCGAATGAACTAGTTTATGTCGATGCCACACTTTTTGGGTTCTTTTCGGTCTATGTACAGGCCGAGTTACAACACGATCAAATCTTATTGGCGTCGTCAGGTGAGCCCTGCGGCGGAGAGCATCCCCCTCCAACACGCTCGACGGGTAAATAATTGCCAACTGGCTCTACGGTGAGTGAGAAATACTATCGCGAATATTTTAAGAAGAATGCGAAGAAACGTCGAACGCAAGAGCCCGCCTCAATTTTGGGTAAACAACTTTTTAATCCTCCATCACGACAACGCACCCGCGCACACATCGCTACCTTCGGACGATTTGATAAAAAATTGTACTTCTATATTTTCGTAGCCTCCCAATTCGCCGTACGTGGCTTTCTGCTACGTTTTCTTTCGAGGAGGGGGAAGAAGATGGCACAAGCAGCATCGCAGAGGGACAGAGCTGTCTCAAAGGAAACAAAAACTACTTTGGAAGGATGAATAATTATTATTTTTGTATACATATGTACGAAAACTGTTCGATCCTCCCTCGTGTATATATATATATATATATATATAATCTATAAATTAAAAATACTAGGATCCGTTAATATCACTGTGCACAGAATATCGTTACAAAACGATGCAACGCAGCTTGCGTGGCAATGGCACACGTGGAAGCCTCGGGTTCTGGGATGAAGTGGGAGACGAGCGCGAGCAGGAAAAGGAGAAATGAATCTATTTCCATTAACTTAAACTATCTTATATGGAATGGATTGCATATAGGCAAAAAACAACCGCAGCAACCAAGCAGCGACCGCAGCTGTACTATTTCTCCAGTATGACTGACGCATGCTTGTTATCTGCCGCCGAAAATCGTTCTGCATATCTACATGTAGCAAACCTAACCAGGAGTGCTCGCGTTCGTCCGTCAGAATGAACGGAGCCCCTCCTCCAGCAGCAAGTGACATGACAAAGTGAAAATGATTAATAATGCGCATAATATTACTATGGCATGTAGCATGGTAAACTGTTCTAGTTTTCGGTAAAGATATAACGGTAATGTACTTTCAAATAGTTATGTATCGCTCTCTGCGGTCTGGGAGCTCCAGCTAAAAATTAGTATAAACAAGTTGAGAAAGCGCAGTATAGATTTGTCAAACGGTTAGTTATTCTCTCGATCTGACTATATCCCAGCATTATGGGTGACCAGGCAGGTGGGTGCATACAAGCCCAATCCATAGCAGCTCATTTGGTGATGAGCGCAGATTCTCAAGACATATATATATATATATATATATATATATATATATATATATATATATCTTCAATTAATATACTACAACGCCAACACGGTATGAACAAAAGCTTCTGATTGCTTTGCAGTGATTTCAGAACAAAACTAACGCAACTTCATTTTGAGTTTAGTAGCAACCTACTACCTCAGAAATAATCCCTGATCTCAAACTATGGGACAGCCGTACAAATGGTACAGCCTTAACACGGCTCACTTACCAACTTAACGTGCCACGATGGTTGTTGTCAGCAATAGACTGCACAGCATTGGAAAGCCGACTCCCCCTTATGCCGTATGTACAAGTCGGGAAAAACTCACGACGTAAGACACAGTTAAGACCGCTGTGCCTTTTTCAATACTGAGCAAAAGCTACTGTCTCGGGACCTAATACTTGGATGTCTGAGGCGCCCCTCAAAGAGTAAAAAGTCTTCCAGACGTTATCCCGGAAGCAAAAATAACCACCGCATAGAACTGACTCTGCAAGCCGAGCAGCCATAATGGCAAATTAAAGTAGGCAGCTACAGTAGTTTCAACAAGATTGCACAAGCAGGATGACTGAATTTTTGTAGATTGGTTGCAACAACACACATTTTATCAGTTAATCTATATAACAAACAAAAAACAAGAAAATATCAGCGTATGTATAATATTTTACAGGCAGCAAAAATATTCGCATAAACGAGAGAATAGAACGTAGTACCATTGAGCCGAATTGTGGCGGATCTATCCACGTGTCGGATACCCAAGGCAGTAGAGACATACGGGGCGATTTCGTCACAGGCTCGCTTCTGTGTTGAACTCAATTTCGCCTTCCGTCCACAACTATGTCTTGTCTAGAGAAGGTTCTCCGCAGATCTCGCCACAATGGATGGTAGCCCATTGACGCGGCCATTGCGGGCCGCAGGTCAGCTGCTTGGGTCAATTGTGTGAGTGAGGGAAAGCCTGAGATCGATGCCCGAGAGAATCGCACGTTCCATTACACGTATGTACATATGCAACGCATATATATATATATATATATATATATATATATATATATATACATAATATATATATATATATATATTTATATCCACAAAACGCAGTGGCAACTCAGGCATGAGGGAAAACACGGACTCTAATTGGTAAAACACTTGGGTCAAATAAAGCTTTCGTATGAACATATGAGTCCTTCGGTATGTAAGGTAAAAAAACAAACCTATGTACGGTAAAAAAAAGTTAAAACATTTAATTTCTAGTTATCTGGCCAGTTTTTGATCGAATATGTTCCTTTTTCATTACCCGAGGTGTTATCTCTTTAACCTGTTAACTTTACTTTTCGATAAGTGGGAAGTCTCGAGAGAAGCACAGTACTTTACATACTGAATCACCTTCGTGTATTAAATGAATATATATATAGCGGGGATGGAGTAGCTTAGGATAAGCTTAAACCTAAATCACATTTAGAGTGTAAGTTTGCTATGAGGATGGTGGAGGTAGTGCTTTGCGTAATGGGCACCCGGGCCGCAACATGGCGCTACTTGCGTATGTTACGAGCTTGTGGGTTTTGATGAATACCTCCTTCCAAAATTGTTTTTCTCTCATACAGACAGATTACATACCAATATTTAAGTCACGGTTATAAGAAAATAATTTAATATATATATATATTTTTTAACACGTAAGTATTGAGATCCTTGAACAACTATGTACGTACGATAGTACTATGATTCTTGACATATGTGCTATAGAAACACAAGGATAGTACACTACAATATTACGATACTACTATCTACTGTACTATATGTATACGACGCGGTGACATCTAAATATAATAATAATAATAATAATTCTATAAGCCGTCATGCACTGCCAACGTAGGTGACAAAAGAACACTAGGCAGGTTTTTGCAAGTGTTTATTGAGGTCAGTTGTTCTGCAAAGGCAAGCTTGGCAAAGGTCTCGTTGAAAGGCGGCATCGTTGAACCCCTTCCCGATACCTGCCTTGTTTGGAGCTGTACGAGCCCTACAAACAGTGAGGTTCAGTCTAGAGGCGCGTACCGTAAAAGATGGTGTCGGTCCCAACCAACACGTTTTGCATTCCTGTTTGGTAGACATTTTACTTCATCTGACCGTTTTCTATCAGCAAACAGCAAATGAGAATCGATTCCCTACTTAGTGGGAGGCCCTGCTAGTCGGAAACTTGACAAGATAAGCGATCCTTTGGTTATACGGCTTGTGTCGAAGAAATCGTACCGGGTTTCTACTGTAACTAAGGCAATGTGTGTTCCTGCTAAAGATAGTGGAGATGTGTACATCCAACAGTCATGTTTCCTTTTATATGGGAGACGGCCAGACGGAATAGCAATTCTACCCTATAGAAATTGAAAGAAGTGTTGTTTAACAAGCAACCATACACCGTACGCTGTGCATCTCTGAAGTGACTCACACGGCTCGCAGAGCTGGTGCAGCTGTGAACAAGGTAGAAGCCACAAAAAGGCTTAAATGTGCTGCTGTTTGAACAACTTCGAGACTGTACGGGAGTTTAGGTATTTAAAATTGATATAAATTCGTATGCTTGCCATACCAGCCGGGAAGTCGGAGCAGCCGTTCGCCTTGTTGAAAACCGCAAGCTGGCTAAATATCGTGAACTGAAGCAAAACTTTAACGTTCAACCAATCACGTTCGAGACCTTGGGCCCAATGGAAAAATCACAAGGAGTTTTCTGGCGGAGCTGAAATCCAGAGTCGCTACAGCAATAGGAGAGCATGGCAGTTTTTGCTACAGAGGATATCTGTAGAAATGCAACGCGAAAATGCTGCGACGATTAACTCATTGTCCACGGGCAAGGGACTCTTCTCTCTGCCATAGCCGAATCGAGTCGGCGTCGAAAATCCATGTGCAACTAAAAGGGCTTAAATACATTTGTAATAATTGTTTATTGACATTAAATTTATCGCGCCTGGCGAAAATAATAACATGGGACTTTTCAATGGATTTAGCACATATATGACACTGGTTCGCCTGTATAAATGTGTCAAGATTTGAGCAGCAAAAAGTCTCCAAATATCGGAGGCGAAATCCACGATGTTTGGCCGCTGGTCAATAAGGTCGTTCTCCTCGACTGTAGCGACTAACTTTCACGCATCATTTATCAGCCTTGAGTCTAAAACATGTTGCGATTGTACCAGCAGAGAAAGAGAGTCTACTGAATCTAATCGCTGCTGCTACGGCTTTATTATTATGGTAGTTGTGGTTACGGGAGGTTATGCTGCTATTACCGTTTTTACGGCCACGGGAGAGCCCGCCTCAGGCCTCGGTCTCACTCGGCTGGCTTTAAATAACCTTTATCAGCCTAACCGTTGACGTCTGAACAAGACGAACCGGCGGCAACAAGGCAACAAAAAAACGAGAATACAACCGATTCGCATACGGCCATCACCGGCGTAATGTGATGGCCGTTGCGCAATTAATTCGCAAGCAGCGAAGCAAGTGTGATGGTTCATAAACTACGTTGATATGTTAACTCGTTTAGCTCGTTCGCATTAAAAAAAAGACGTGGTTGGCCAAACCATGTGCATTTCAACCGAATCAGCCAGATGGATGTCATCTATCCACTGATGCTACGCATCAGCGTCGTGTCTTCGATTCAGGCTAAGGGCATTCCGCAAGAGACGTTCTGCCGGCATCAGACCGAAAGCATCCGCAGCAATCTTACAGCACCGACACAGCGTCTAGAAACCATAACGCGTGCGAAGAAACGCTGCAGTGCAAACAGAACCTCCGGTTTCGAGGCCTTTCGTATATCGTGTGCGTGTGTATAGTTCAACATCGCTCGTTGGTAGACCTAACACAGATCAGGTGTCTTCGTATCGTCACGACCCGTAGTCGATAAAACATATTGCTCTACCGACGTAAACGCAAACTCGGCTCATAATTCGCGGCTAGCAGCCATCACTAGCCGATCGGAATGCGGGCGTGTTGCTCTCTCGGATAGCCGTGGTATAGATATTTGTGCTACACTAATCATTCATAGGTTAGAGAGCGTATAGGTTTTAGTATTGCAAATTGTCGTTCGTGGTTTAGTGCTTAAGTTTCTTTCAGCAATCTGCTAAGCTAGTGGGTTCAATCATTATGTACAGAGTGTTGCAGGATTATTTGAAGATCGATACTGGTGTTGTTGCCCGACATAGGAGCATAAAATATGCCAATGCGAGTTGTCTCGCCGTCTTTCGATACAGAAACTAAGCACATCGTCGTGTTCGCTGCTTCTTCCGACGTACATAAAAAGCCGGCCAGATGGTGTGACGTCGTCGTTTAGAAGAGAATTCGCAAAAATGAATTTATTTTATTAGCTTTCACAACAAATACCTCAAAACCATAACCCTACGACCATGTGTTGCGCTCTTACACACATGCAGACTTATGCATTTCATAACGATCACTTTGGTACCAAATATATGGCAATGCGACGTTCACCACCGCCGACCTGTCGCACCACAGCCACAAAGTCATTTATGCTTGCACTCAATCTCGACATGCCTGCCGAAAAAGATGACTTACTCCGCAACCACAGCTCGCATTGCCATATACTTGGTCCCAGAATGCTCGTCATAAATGCGCATAAGCCTGAATATGTTAGTTTTGCAAAGTCGTAGAGTTGTGGTTTTGAGATATTTTGTGTGAAAGCAAATAAAATGACTTCATTTTTGCAAATTATCTTCTAAACGACCATATCACATCTTCTGGCCAGCCTTATATGCTTACTTTAAAAGAAGCAGCATTTTCTCGCAAAAACGACGATGTGCTTGTGAAGTTTCTTTTTGTTGTCTCGCACTGACACAACTTACGCTCCTATGTCAGGCAACATCACCACTGTCACAAATTGAAGTAATTTCACTCTCACTCCGAAACAAGACTTCTCAGAGACCATGTTCCATTGGATTTTTTTTAACGAGCTCTACCGTTCTTATAACGAACTACAAATAAACCTAACACAGTATATATATATATATATATATATATATATATATATATATATATATATATATATATATATATATGTATGTCATTTGGTCACTATTTATTATAAGCTGAGGCATGCAGTTCGCTTCGAAACATGTTACATGGCATATTCCATGCATATCTAGATGTACCGTGATTTTATCACGGATTCAGAGTTCCTCAACGACTAAGCTATTTACGTTCTGTATATGGCATAACAGAATATAAGATCAGTATTCACGATGTCAGAGTTGGCTTCCGTTTATATTTTGCTGAGAGATGTGGAATGTGGTGGTACTATTACATGCCCGATGATTCTTCGGCTCGGTAGAATCTGTCATCCCACAGTGTTCTGTATATTCAGATTCAGAACGTGGTTTATTTGCGAAACTGCATTACAAATGCTTAAGTTTTCGAAAAAAAAATCAGAAAATAGAGTGATTTACACAGTCACATGGTTATATATACAGGTGTGTACACAGTAAACGGTGATCAGTTCATCGGTGTGATTCAACATTGTAGCAAGGAAATACGCTCGACACAACAGTATTGCCGACCCTTTGTATGGTGGCTCCTATAACTCATGAATCAATTTCCATCTCCACAGCTCTTCACTTCACAACGCCTGCTAATACCCTCACCGATCTGTTATACCAGAGCCGGTAGCAAGATACTTTTTTAATTCCCGCACAAATATACTCACAGAGGAGAGAGATCGTATGCGTTTTGGTAGAGCGCCTCAAACATGCGGCAGCCGACAAACAATAGGGAATGAGACCTAAGTTTCTTTTTGGTCCGCGGTATCACAAATACTGTCGCTCTACGCAGTTGCCTATATTGTATATATATATATATATATATATATATATAGCTTTCTTATTCAGAGGAGAAAATGAAAATTCTGCAGTCACAGACCAGCAGCATGCCCGGTGCGCGCAGGCACCAACCAATCGAATGATACACTTGTCGTCAACATACTTTGATTAGACCAGTCGAAGCCAGTTCAGTCGTTGTTGGCCCAGATAACGCCTGCCGCCATGTCGGCCCGAGTGTCTCGTTCGAATTTGAAGCAAGCGAAGGCATTCCTTCACTCTCTCTCTGATGCTCTAAATTTTCAACAACACATTTTCGAACGGCAGCCTGTGAGAAGGGCGGGGGGGGGGGGGACTTGTTTTGATTGATTACTCCTTTGCTCGATCATTCGAGTCGACAAACTCTCGACCAGTAGGTCGCATCGAATGAACCATTCGCCGGTCCCTGCGATTGTGCTAGATTTGCTATCCAGTATATATCGACGAGAACCGCAGTCGCCTAGCGATATGCCGGCGCATACAGCCTAAATTGATGTTTCGCAGCCTAAGCGGAACTCAACTTGCTCAGCGACATGCATATTTCGCAATGCAGCGTGCTACGGAGTATGAGACGCACTCTGAAACTGTTTCCGTCACATAAATTCCGTTTAAGTATATGTAACGTCACCCCACTTGACGTGTGCGCATTCGGATTGGCATTACTGCGGACGTTAATACAAACATCAACGAACTAATAGTGCCCATCTCCTAGTTTGATCGTTTCAATGAGATCTCGACGTCTGATCCTTGACATCTGCAATGGAAGATAGAAATAATGATGATGATGAAGGTGAGAATTATTATGACGGATATGTACGTGACAGTCCACTGCAGGTGTCCCATTATGTTTTCTCCGAGCGGTGGGATTGTCTTTGTTGCTGTCGGCATTGTTGTTGTTGTTGTTGTCGTTCGCATACTGTAGCTTCCAGTAATGATGAAGTCCGTAACAAAATTGTGGGCCAATTGTTAAATAAATTTGCAACGCCCTGCAGGCTATGCAGAGAAGAGGTTTTATCAAGCCAAAGTGTTCTATATTTACTAAATATGAGCCCTAACTTAGACAGAAATGCCGCACACGGTTTCTCCCGCACATATCCGAGAAGACATATAGAGCCGGCAATCAATATTCACAGTGCAAGGTGCAACGTGGAATCGTGGAAACATCTATAGCAGCTCACCTCACTGGATGGCCAGAAATTGTACCCGACGAATGAGCCTCACTGAGGACCGTACATATTCATGACGACGACGACACCACTCAACAGGCCACCAAGGAAAGAGGCCCCCTAAAAATCTGGACTGAAAACTCGGAATATGCATGCTCGGCAGCGCAAGCGACAGGCGCTAACATAATCGCCATAAGCATAATGCTACCATCAACGTTATCATACCATAAAGCTACCATCAACGTTATCATACCATAAAGCTACCATCAACGTTATCACAACGGGCCACATGTCCGCTCACTGCCCTTCTTTCGAAGTGCCAACGCCCGCAGCGAAACGCCCGAACCTATGGAGCGTGAAACAAAACAATCCATCCTTCGCGGCCCTGATCCCCGTCTGACTGGTTAATTACTGGCAAAATGACGATTATGGTGGCCGCGCCAGGTCGCACTCTTCTTCTCCTGTGTAATCGCGTCAGCATTCAGTCGGTTCCAGTGCAGCTTTGGCTGTATCTGCAAGCGTCTATCGCTGCCACTACCGCCGGAAATGCCGCTGGTCGCCGTAGCCAGCGTCACAAGAACCGCGACGATACAACTAAGTACCATTGGGACCAAGCTAACAACAAGACCAACCAAGTACCATTGGGACCAAGCTAACAACAAAACCAACCAAGTACCATTGAGACCAAGCTAACAATAAGAGCAGCCAAGTACCATTGGGACCAAACTAACAACAAGATCATAAGTACCATTGAGACCAAGCTAACAACAAGACCATCAGTAATATTGAGACCAAACTAACAACAAGACCATCAGTACCATGGGGACCAAGCTAACAACAAGACCAACCAAGTACCATTGGGACCAAGCTAACAACAAGACCAACCAAGTACCATTGGGACCAAGCTAACAACAAGGCCAACCAAGTACCATTGAGACCAAGCTAACAACAAAAGGAGCCAAGTACCATTGGGACCAAGCTAACAACAAGACCATCAGTACCATTGAGACACAGCTAACAACAAGACCATCAGTACCATTGAGACACAGCTAACAACAAGACCTTCGGTAACATTGAGACCAAGCTAACAACAAGACCATCAATACCATTGGGACCAAGCTAACAACAAGACCATCAGTACCATTGAGACCAAGCTAACAACAAGACCTTCGGTAACATTGGGACCAAGCTAACAACAAGACCAACCAAGTGCCATTGGGACCAAGCTAACAACAAGAGCAGCCAAGTGCCATTTGGACCAAGCTAACAACAAAAGCAGCCAAGTGCCATTGGGACCAAGCTAACAACAAGACCAACCAAGTACCATTGGGACCAAGTTAAAAACAAGAGCAGCTAAGTACCATTGGGACCAAGCTAACAACAAGACCAACCAAGTACCATTGGGACCAAGCTAACAACAAGACCAACCAAGTATCATTGGGACCAAGCTAACAACAAGAGCAGCCAAGTACCATTGGGACCAAGCTAACAACAAGACCATCAGTACCATTGAGACCAAGCTAACGACAAGACCATCAGTAATTTTGAGACCAAGCTAACAACAAGACCATCAGTACCATGGGGACCAAGCTAACAACAAGACCAACCAAGTACCATTGGAACCAAGCCAATAATACTAGCAACTATAAAATCCCCCGCATTGCAGGCTCGTGCGATCAAAATTGATCTGGTTACCCGTACCACCTATGGACATGGACAGCAGAAGCAACAAAAACGACTGCAAACGTCGGAAACGACGGGAACGTGGCACACTGAGCAGGTGGATATTTCAGGGACGGTTGATCTCGGTGCGATACACATTCACACAGACACACAAACACGGATGGAGCGCTTTTCGAAGCCATCTTTCATCATTTTTAGTATAGTTGGAGACTACTAAAAAGTAGTATATATGCTAATTTTGCGGCCTTGTCTGAACCAAATATCATCATGAAACATGTCGGTCAGCGCCAGCTATCTGAGCGTTAGGATCGCTGACACTTTTCCGGAGATGCATGTACAACATATTCTATATATGCCCAAGATTAACGGAAACGAATGCCGTTTTCGAGATTTAGTGAATACGTGTAATGTAATGTAATCAACAATACCAAAAGTTGATGTAATAATGAATAATAAAAAGGAGTATATACATAAGTATACTAGTCAGGTAACGTTTCAAGCTGCTGCTGCTGCTGGTGACTCTCAGCCAACGTTTAACGTCTACGCAACCGTTCTCGCATTTCGCTTTACAACATCTACCCCAATACGTAAAAATTGTGCAACGATCAAACCTGGGACACCTTGTGTCTCCTCATCCGGTCGCAAGACGCACGCGAACGCACCACCGGGCTCGACATAGATCCTAGCTACTACCAATCCTAGCATTTATGTCGAACCCATAAATCTATAATAAACCGAGCCACCAATAAACTATTAGAACTGCGGCTGCTATTAGATTAGCAATGACCAGAAGCAATAGGTAATGAAAGACACATACATACACACACAGGCCTTAAAAGCAAAAATGATTGAAGGGAATCGGTTTAGGAATACATATATAAGACGGTATCGATGACAAGCACGGCCTGGCGAGCAGCGGGATATAAGGGCAGACATTTAATTACGGCATTTGCAGCCCACGGGTTTCATCACGTGTTATGCAGCACGGGAGAATTCCACGATCCTCAGGTGTGTTGCAGGTGCACGAGGCGCTCTGGCCAGTGTGATAGATACCACGCCGCAGCATGTCCTGCAGTTCAGTCAATAGCTGAGCTAGCAAGATGAGAGAAGACCTAATCGCGTGAAGGAAGCACGAGTTGTGTCTGATGTATGTGTTTATAATTGTACCCAACCTGGGTGTTAATATACCATAATTAATAAAAATTATGTCCACAACATTACATTCTACCATTCTATGATTGTTGTGCAACATTGCTCATGTTGCTGGTTCCGATTGTTGAAGCCGGCTTGCATTGCATCGAACGTTCGATCCTTAATCATCGATAGACCTATAGATAGATAGATAGATAAATATATAGACCCACACAGACACATGGGGCTGGCTTCCGCATTTGGCCAACGTGCCCGTGCGTTTCATCATGGTGACTACGTTTCCACTATGAGCTGTCAGCTCGGGGGCTCGGGGGGCGGCTCGGAACTCGGGGTTGGTTGAAGCGAATGTCGGCATTCGGCGGCAGCATGCATCTGCCCCAACAGCTGTGTGTGTGGGTGGAATGCCAGGTCCGCCAACAGCTGTCCATCACGCACGGCGTAAACCGGGGCATGTGTTCCGGCATAGACTTTCTATCGTTTTCTATCATAACAACCTACAGCAACCCGGCGGCTGGATAATCACCGAACACCAACAAGAACAACTCTCGTTGGTAGTCCATGTCCATGTTGTCGCTGTTCTTCACCTTTCGTTCTATAGCTCTACAGTACATCTCGTTGATGTACAGCTGTACATCTCTGTTATTGTACATGTTCTTGTTGTATGTATAGTTTTACTCGAGTGACGAGTGATATTCGCTCTCGAGTATCCAGAAGTCGTTTGTATGGACGACGCCGACGACAACAACAACAACAACAGCCATAGCGGCATGATCAAAACAAAGTCTTCACCGCTTCCACGTTGCACGATAAAAAGAACACTGAAGTACCGTATTGTGATGATGCTAACTACTTCACGACTTACCTTGGTTAAGTCATCGCCTCCAGTGAAGTTTGTTTGTTGTTTCTGGTTTTTCTTCTTAAATCTTCTTTTCTTGAATCACTGCTGCCTCAGCTGTTTCTTCTTCCTCTCCTTCCTCCTCTTCTTCTAATAACACGTATTGTCGTGTTTATAATGTATGTTTACTATTATGATGATTACAAGTATTCTAATAATTATTATTATTATTATTATTATTATTATTATAACTATTAGTTGTATAACTGATCACTCAATGACATTCAATCACTTGTTCCAGCAGAAGCAGCAGCAGCAGCACTGAATACAGCTGTCACAACGGTGGCGGGGCAGTTGTTCTGCCATCACCACCCAGTCGGCATCTTCATCACCATCACTATCTTCACTTTAGCAGCGGACAGCATGGCGGGCTACCAGCAAGAGACTATTGGCCAACCTGCAGCACCGAACACCCTGCTGCTCCTCCAGCTGCTCCAACACACCCACTCTGAGACAACACTAACACAATCTTGAACCAGAACAGTGCTCTATATCTCTCTCGCCGCTGTAGCAACGCCGCCAGGACCGATACTCCTAACCGCCATCATTACCGTTACGTTAAGTGAAGAAGAAGAAGAAGAAAAAGACTACAACAATAGCAGAAGCAGCAATAACCACAACAACAACAACAACAGCAACAACAATTCTGTTCACCTACGGCTGCCAACTATTGAACGCTATCGAACAAACTGTTCTTCAAGTTCGATTCAGCAATGACACCGCATCAGCAGCAACAACAGCAAGATTGCAACAACAACAACAACAACAACAAAACTGCACTATTACAAATTACAACAAAGTTACTAATCAATATCTACCTATCTACTAATCAATTCAATTACAACGACAATAACATTTTTTGAATTGAAAAAACAACCGTTCGTAACTATTGACTGAAAATGAATTACTGGCAATATCATCATCATCATCATCATCATTGTCCGTCTGTCCAGCGTGTCGTGCTGCGAACTGTCACATTGTTCTACGACAACGACGACAACAACAACAACATACCAACAACATCAAACTGTTGTTACTAGTGAGGGCGGCCGGAGCAATGAATGACTCAAGACAGAGCGGTATGCTGGCTGCTCTTAGGCGGAGGGGAGAGGAAAGGCAGGGCGAGAGTGTGGCGGATAAGATCGAGCAACGGATCGCCGGATTGCCGCAGGCGGCGGCCGGTCAATCACACCGCACGACTCACCGTCGCGTGTTATTATTATTCTTATTATTATATTATGGATATCTGATGATTAGCGAACAGACAGACAGATAGATGAATGGAGATGGCGGGGTAAAAGCACGAATCATCCGTTTCTTCTAGCACACGGAAGGGCGGGACATTTGCTTACTGTTGTGTTATCTTGGACGTGGTGGTGGTGGTGGTGGTGATGATGATGATACTGATGATGGTGATGATGATGGCAGCTTGTGCTCAGAGCGCGTTGCCTCGGAGCACCGAGCTTATGTTTTTTTTTATCGCACCCTGCAGTCTTTGTTGAATGTTGACGGAACGCGGTGCGTCTTAAATGACGGAACACCGTAGCAGACGACAAACAATACCGACGGTCGTAACTTACGGCGACGACGGAGTCTGGATGCCGTGACATAATAATAATAAAAATAATAATATAAAAACCTAAATAACACAACGATTTTGGTGGACTGCCAAAACGTTATGTATGACTAGAGAAGAAACAACAAACGTTCACCACCGGAGCCCTGATGTTGTTATTTGAAATTTTGTGTCGTCTGCTAAGCAGAAGCAACATAACGTCCATGTTTTTTGCCTACACAAGACGAGAGCCACTATAATATCGGGCGGTCGTACAATAAATGCAATTATTTTTCATTTACAAAATGCATACCGAGCAAGATGGCTTAGTGGCAAAGCCTTTGCCTTGCATTCGGGAGGACTGGGTTCGAGACCCAGACCGGCTAGTCTTAAATTGGTTTGCATGGTTTCCCATTTAGACAAGGTAAACGCCGGAGTGGATAAAAAAATTAGCCATGACATGAAAAAACCGTACACGGGCATTATCCTTACGGAAAATCTAAATATATATATATATATATATATATATATGGCACAAAAATGCCGCCTAAAACGACATGGTTTTAATCCTCTTACATCCATCTTACTCAATTGTGATTACTGTAACTTGACTTTTCTTTTGCGGTCTCAGCCATAATTGAAGTAGATTACTAGACCTGGACCTAAAGGTGGGGAAAACATTTATTTGGGCCTAAAAGTTAACGTCTAAGTTTAATTAAGCATCATAAATGGTTTGCAGTATGTATCTTTCTCTTTTTCTATATATATATACATATATTTCAGAACCGTTCTAAAAAAATTATACATATATCTACACAGGAAGAGTACTAAGTTTTGAGTATGTACGCATTTAGATACGCAAGCGTAGGTTGGAGTCTAGGAAATCTGGAAACGTAACGGTAGAATAAGTTGCCCAACGGTGCATTTCAATTTTTTGAATATACCTCTATACAGCAGGAAATTCGCCTTGGCGTTAATCAGTATATCATAACCGATGATGCTGCACGCATGTTGCTATTTGTTCCGCTCAAGTTCTGCACTGTTTGCACCGCCGTGTCAGCTGCCAATACTGCAACACACAGACCAGTACAAGTCGAAGTACGCCCCACACACACACAACGAACTTCACGTAAAATAAGGACTAACAAAGTCTTATGTGTAAACGTCAATGTGTTTTATTGCAGAAATGACACTGTCAATAGTAATAGTAGTAGTAACGCGTCATACGCTGTTCATCATACGAGTAGTTTCCTACATTTACATGCATTCCCTAAGCTTTGTCTATGTACATGGAGTGATGACACTACTGCATCAGTGCACGACAGACCTCAATGTGCTGGAACGGTACGCGGGTAGCGAGCGGCACCAGCAACACGAGCGGCGGTGGTACAAAACACAGCGGCAGGCTTCTCCGTTAACACTCGACACGAAAACAGTGACAGATGTCGCAAACGAAAAAAAAAGGTCGTCGTTTATGTGAAAAATCGTCTTCGCTAAGATTGGTCTTCGCTAAGAATGGCTAGATTAAAACATACATCCACACACATACACACAAACGGTGCTCACTACTCTGCACCGCATACACACGCCTTTAAGAAGATCCCTCCTACAGTTTTTCTCATCGTGGCTGTTGCGGCCACAATTTCATTGTCCTTGTCGTTGCTCTATTCTATCTCACCCTCTCTGGGTCTCTCTGTCTTTCTCCTCTCTCTCGGCATTCTTGGTCAACAACGTCAATACATACGTCGATACGATAGTACGAGGTGACTGGCGGCATAATGAGGCTTTAGTACTACGACACATTCCAGTAGCTCCCGGAGTTTATCTCAATGTAGCACACAAATATACTACACAATTAGCAACTACGATGACGACGACCAGACAGCAACAGCAACAACGGCAACCGTCACAACCAAAAGACAGATGGCATGGCATCAGTGACGTTCGTCACGGGCAGGTTCTAGACGATCGCGCATATAAATACTATAAAATATATCGTATATAAATGACTTCATAGTAGGCCTCAATGAACGGGTCCTGCTACAACGATATCCAGTAGGTCTGCTTGTTGCTTGTCTTGCAGGCGCGAGGTGAGAGTTGGGCATCGTTTCTCACCACTACCACCACCAGTCAAAAAAAAGATCGTCATCATACTGAACCTGCGTGTACCCTATGCCGACCCGGTATAGCGCGAAATTACAACGTTTTTTTATTCGCCTTTGACTTATAACAACGGTCAGCATTTGCGCAGGTGTTTTACACGGTTCAAGGGATTGATTAGCTGTCTTAATTGTTGCAGCTGCTGCTCTTGTTGTGCCATACAGCCTTGCCATAAGAAAAAAAGAGCTGATTAAATCTTCATCAACGATGAGCCGCTATTTGTTGCCGCTGCCGTTGTTGTTGTTCGAGTTGCCGTCGCCGTTGTGGTTGTTGTTGTTACTGCCTGCCTCGGCGGTTTTTAAAATTCTTCTATGATCAAAACGCTAAACAGTAGTAAAATTAGACATGTTTAATGCCTTAAAACAACGGAGACAAAGAATCAGCGGCTCCACGCACACGTGTCTAGCGCAGAACATTTCACGACGCTCAGCGTCACCGTGCGTTCAAGGCACGCCAACGGTGCTACAAAATAATACGGTGATGCATACCTAACCTAATTAGTTCCTCTAGTGGAGATCGATCTTGGTCCCTGACGGCGAACAAGTAGTATCCGAGTAGTAAAACTCAAGAAGCCGAACCAAAGCAGTCACGCCTAACGCTTTGCCTGATAAATTCATTCACTAGTTGGAACGGTTGGAAAGTGTGCGACAGGTTCATAGGCAGATAGGAATAATGAATGGCACACTCCGGGGGTACAGGAAGGTCGGCTCGAACCTAACATCGCTTTTGTCAGTGCCAGCACGTGCGATGTAAGATCAAATCGATGGTTATGTAGGCTGCACATAAAAAAAACAGTATCTTGCACAGTTTGGTCAATGGGGCTGTGGGGGTTCGGGAAGGGAGGGGGGGGTGTAGGATAAAGGCCTCCCTATATATAGCTAGCCCCATAGGGCTGTACCCACACTGTACGGGTCAACATATGCGGCGTTAAGTAGTTTTCGACGCCAGACTCATCAAGTGACGTCTGGTTGGGCCCAACCTCTTCCAGGTACTAGTTCCTCAACTCCAACTAATTGCGGACCATACCATATATGTATATGTATGTACAGGTGCGACAACAACTTGTATGCGTGGCTACAGATGGACAACCACTTGGTATATACATACATGACATTCGAATAGGGAGTATGTGTCATATCGTTCGGACAGAGCGAAGTAGGCAATCACTTTAGTAACAGGATATATATATATATATATGCGTCATAGGGTCAGCTAGGCAAACAAAGGACGTCCCACAACAATTGTGTGACTAGAAATGTCATCAGGACGTGGAAGCCAAGCAAGGAAACCTCTCATCACTTAAGAGCTAAGCAAACGCTTCTTACTCTCTATGGTGAAACAAATCATTGGACATTTCGGTAACTTCTTTTGTCAAGCAATTTCATCACCTGTTAAACAAAGTGGTAGCCCGCAACAACGGGCAGCCTAAAACGGCTGCGTCTGTGTCAAAGTGTCCTGCTCGCCTATGATGGGTGATTACACGTACGCGTACTATTAAATCACCGTCAGCACTGAATAAAACCACCGCACCGAGGACGCGACATTTGAACGCCCTTTGCATAACTGCACGATAGAACCAATACCATAGCCATACACCTTACACCACTCATTCGATCGTTCACTTTGTTGTTACTTTGTTCTATCCTAGCGTTTCACACGCGCACGCATACACGTTTATACACATAGGAATAATTACGTATATACACGGCCCGCCGTATGATATTGTGTTTTCTCACAGAGCACTGCGAGCAAACCGCATCGCCTTAAGATGCAACAATGACACTCGTTGTCTATCGTCCATGATGCACTCACATTTGTAGCAGACACATACATGCATTTTTTGGTTATATAAATATATATATGAATATATATATATATACACGTATCACTACTATTCTTGCTATCTTCGCCTGGTAAGGCCGACGATTGGAGCGGATCCCACTAATGAGCAACATATACTAGCTACCTAACCGCAATGCCTAGCCATTATATACACATAACGCTCTCTCTCTCTCTCTCGCGCAGTTTTTGCGTTCTCCGGAAAATCTTCCGGCATACTGCCGGTCAATCGTTCCAGTCTATATGGCCATCTATGTCTGCAGTTCCCCTTTCTGGCCTTTCATTAGCGGTCTCCAAATACAGACATGGCACAGGTGGTGCCCCGGGTACACACTCCAAGTACTTGATTCCGCTTCAGCTGCTGCTGTGACCTATGTTTCGTGTACAAGCAACAAGCGTTTCTTGTTGTACGTAACATATGTTACGTAACAGTATACGTGACGTATGTTACGTAACCGTGTACGTGGCATATGTTACATAACATATATTACGTAACATATGTTGCGCAACATATGTACGTAGGATATGCTTCCGGGCGTCAATTGTGAGCCTTCGTCTTCTGCCTCTTCGTTATCATCGTCGTCATCACTAGCGGCCCGATCGATGTCGTCGCTCCTTGCTGCTGCTAATTTATTATCCGCTTTATTGTCGTTCCTTGTTAGCGCGTTGATTGCGGGCGTTAAGTGGGTTGGTCTGCTTGTCTGCCATCAACCTCACACCTTATTGTTTTCCGAATGGCTACTGCTACTGGTCAGTCTTGCAAAAGAAGTCGACGATGAGCCCGAATGATTCACAACCTTCACCTCACGCAAGTCCAGTTCTGGAAAGAACAGCACAGGCATTTTTAATACGGCAGCACGCCCACTCGCGCAGCCATACAGGACATACATATATACGTCAGACGTACAGACATATATGTGCAGGCATTGACATTCAATCATTCGCCGCATGACATCCTCACATGACAGCATCATTATATCATACTTTAGTGCTTTGACAAAACAAAATTTGACCGGCGGACCTGGGAAAGTCTTGTAAATGCAGGCGAGCGACAAACGGTCAGCAAAATAGTATGGCTTCTGGTGAGCCTACTTGTATATATATATAAAAAAAATTAAGAAAGGCTTTTCGGAGCCATCCTTCTTAGAATTTGCATGATTAACACCTAAAAGTTTTTCGTGCTTGACTTGTAAGAGACTGAAGTTTTCCAAATACATATTATTTTTAACAAAACTTAAAAGAGCTGTCCCTCTAGGTATTCTGTAGCAGAATAATGCATATTTATATGCAATACAATAAGTGCACAAAATAAGATCTTCCGTAAATAACGTAGCTGTTAAACAAAACTCGACCAAGGTTTTAGAGTGCAAACTATATACGAAAATAAAAAATATTTATACTTATGAAATATCACCAGTGTTGTGTAAACAGCCTAAAAATACATATGTGAAGGGTGACATTCGTGCCAAGTTATTCGGCAAAAAGTATATATATACATCATTCATCACGTGATCATTATCAACGAAATAATGGATTACAACATTGCTTGGCATCTACCCAGGCTGGTATTGTTCTCATTCAGCTACTATAAGACGTAAAATATATGTCTTTTAAAGGTCAACGACATGACAGAGCCGCGTAGATATTCGATATACGATAGAGTACGGGTAAGAATATTATACATTGCCACAACCAGCAGCAATGGTGGATTGCGTTCTATTTGTTGACAAAAGCACAAGAAGCGCTGCAAGATTACGTAGCATTGTCTTGTGTCATTAATCGTCGAATATAGTGACAAACCGCATTGCGATGGTATGTCCTCCAGTAGCCGTTCTGAGCACTGAACCGTAAATAAGCCTTTGGTTATCTGTTTCTCTATTTGTCCATTAATGCATTTGTTACATATTTGAGTATCACTGTACGATTTCATTATATTCGGTTAGTAGGGTCAGCCTTCAGAAAGAGAACAAAACGATAGAATTCCACCAAGGTGAGGCCGAACCACGCCATGACCTCCTTATCGTGCTAGCTAAGCGTAGCTAAACGATAGCAAGTCATAATTGGCAGACATACAGCGCCGCTTCTCAATGGCCGGGGAGGACATAGAGTATGTCAGATATGCAGTGGCAATCGTTCGAGTACAAGTAGTACTAGTGAGATTCAATATACTTTCTGGAGTGTTTTCCATCTTTTGGCAATACTAGCGAGTGGCACGAGAAGTGCAACCCACAAACAGCATATTTATTCTATAGTGTGCCCGTGCTGGGAGATCTATGGATTGAACTAAAGTGACCCCCAGAGTGCCTGGTGATGGAAACTCTGTAGGTTGAGAGGAAAATGCTGTTGCACACACGGACACCGCGGCAAGGCAGCTCCCTACAAGCGCGGTCCGGTACTGTGAGACTCCAACCCACTAAAACCAGTCATGTCCCTGACCTCGAATCTAACTGGGAACTGGTTGCGCATAACATCAAACAGTCATGGGGGAGTCTACAACTCCCCGCGGCTGTGCTCCCCGAGAGCCAAGGGAAGGCGCAAGCGACTAAGAGGGCCGCTATTGTCTTCTCTTGTAGTGTGTTCTTCAAAACTTTTGACGCCTCTTTTCAACACAAAGTAGATTTCATAATTTTCTTGAGTATGCTCCGTAGTTTAAATGCTGTCGTGTTCCTTAAAGGCTCCAGTAGGTGTGCGCGCTGCTCCACCCGTGCTGGACACTTCAACACAGGTGTGTTCCGGGTTGTCATCGAGTCCTTCGCAGCAGTGAACGCACGTGGGGCTAGGGCCTTCCCGATCTTGAACAGGTAGGACTGAATGCCCCCGTGACCTGTGAGGACTTGGGTGGTGTCGAATGTTAGTTTTCCCCCCGGATGGTTGAGTCCACCTCTACAGTTATGTTGAAAACCGTTCCGTGAAACTGGATGGTCCTGTCGTGTAGATAGTTGGCTATACACTTCCGCAAACAAAAGGGGACCTCCCCCTCACCACCTTGTACCGGAAGCCCCAGGGATCGTCCTCCAGTTCTTCAAGAAAGGCTCTCCATAAGATTTCCTCTGGAGGTCTCCCTGCCTGGAAGGGATCGCAGCCTCGTGTACTCGGCGCCGTGGTGCAGTGTGTCGTCCTCTTCGTGGGTTGAAATAAAGTGGAGCCACAGAGTGTCTGGTGGTGGAATATCTGTGGGTTGAAGGGAAGTGACCTACAGAGTGCCTAGGTGGTGGAAAATCTGTGGGTTGAAAGCAAGTGACCCACATAGTGCGTGGTGGTGGAACATCTGTGAGTTGGAATTAAATGACCCACAGAGTGTCAAGTGAAAGATCTATGGGTTGAAAAGAAGTGATCTGCAGAGTGCCTGATGGAATTTCTGTGGGTTGAAGGGTAGTGGGTCACATAGTGTCTGGTGGAAGATCTGTGGGTTGAAAGGAAGTGACCAACGGAGTGCCTGGTGGAATATTGTGGATTGAAGGAAAGCGGCCCATACAGAGCCTCGTGGAAGGGTCCTGTGGGTTGAAAGGAGGTGGCATATAGAGTGCCTAAAACAAGATCTGTGGGTTGAAGGAAAGTGACCAACAGAGTGCCTTGTGTATGATCTGCGGGCCCAATCGACTTTGAACAGCGACCGCTACCAAAAAGTACCTGAGAGTACCAACGAATGATATATTTAGGGCGAGTCAACGGCATGATGTCGTGATGAGGAGCGCGATTGAGTCGAGACTAGCAGATTCTGAAGCCACACATAAGCCATTTAGATTGGTAGAGGGACGCATATAGTAGGCTTCAGTCGCGAGTCGTGCTCAGGTCGAACATCGAGCCATATTTGAGAGATCGACGAGTCAACACTAGTTTAAATGCAATTATTCGTGGAAGAACAGGATTTACATCCTTCGTTTTATTAAAAAAAACTTCAATAATAATTAAAAGCACACACACGCACAAACAACAACGGTATTCGTCCGAGATTTGATTCCCTTAATATTCGATTAGATTATTCGAAAGAGAAAGATGCTAACTACTATATCCCTCCGAAGGGAACGCCATTTTCATAAGCACTGATGTCATATATATATATATATATATATATATACGCTGACCCAGTAGTCGAACGTCGCGCGAGAGAACGGTGGCGCTATGCAGGAGAAAATTCGCCATTCCAACCAGTAAAAATATAAGGTAGCAGTACTAGTGTAATTATGTAATACGCCATGTAAAAATAATCATTCATTTTAGGGGTATAGTTTTGAGAGTTCGGTCAGAAAGGAATATAAAGCATCTTAATTGCACACAGAATGTTTGCAACAGCAAGTTGCAGGGTAGATATATATATACATATACTATATATATATATATATATATATATATATATATATATATATATATATATATATATATATACATATACACACAAATATAGTATTCATGTAGAAGCTGATATCATACCTTGGTCATTGTCGGTTTCGGTCTCGTCCGTATCCGTCCATTTTCGTCTCCCACTCAGAAGGCCAGCCGTGTCTGCATCGTTGCTCCTCTGCGCAAATGATAAGCCATCACCCATACTGCGAGGGGTAATGGTGGTGTCCCGAGAAAGGTGCGAGAGATCATACCGAATGACCCAGCGTGTCGCCGAGCAACAATTGCGTCGTTCAGGATGCAAATAAGCGAGAGAACAAATAAAACAAAACAATATGAAACCAGCGTTAGAACGGTTACATATGCTTATTCAGCGCGGGCACGCTGTGTGAGGAAACAAAACGTCTTTTCCCGGGTGAACCCCCCCCCCTTTGGCGATAGAGACAGATGTTTCGCGGTTAGAAACGCTGGCAAAAATAGCGGCACAGACACCCTTCATATCAATAACTATGCGCATGCCCATCATCCATGTTGGGTCACATTTTCGATAAATGAGCCAAAACCTGCTTGTCACAACAATAACAGATCTCGACGCGAATGTGGCATACAAATACGAGCTACTGTGTAAAAATCGGTTTAGGTTAGTCGGTCTAGTTTTTCTATATATATATATATATATATATATTAACTATACCGACTAACCTAAACTGATTTTTACACAGTAGTTCATATATATATATTGCTGAGTTCATATATATGAACTACTGTGTAAAAATCAGTTTAGGTTAGTCGGTATAGTTAATATATATATATATATATATATATATATTAACTATACCGACTAACCTAAACTGATTTTTCCACAGTAGTTCATATATATGGCTCAGTTCATATATATATATGGGACTGAGAGCTCCAGATAACTCGGGGAATAGGGACGACGTGTAAAAAAATAACTTCAATCATCACCAGCGATCAACATCAATGTTCCAACAACGAACAACACGTATATCTGAATGTTTTGAGTCAGAGCTTCACTTAACGTGATCTAATGGGTTACATTGGAAGCAGTCACAACAGCAACGGCTTCATCATCAACTGACGACGACGACGACGACGACGAAGACGATGAACAAGAGAGTACGTCAGAAGCAGTTAGCGGCCAGGTTAGTCACAAACAGACACACACACGCACACACACACACGGAAACACACAGAGAGACAAACGCTCGCGAGCACACACGTTTACACATACCAAAAAACATAGACGAAAAAGATCGGCACCGAGGCATCGGGAAAATGCACGCACAGGCGGCAGAACGAATGACAGTGAGTACGTGGGGAAGAGAGAGAGAGAGAGAGCGTAAAAGTACGTGAGAGAGAGAGTGAGTGTAAGTGAGAGAGAGAGAGAGTAAGTGAGAAAGAGTGAGTGTCAGTGCGAGAGAGAGAGAGAGAGATCGAGAACATGTGTGTTTGCGTAATAGACGAGGTGCAGACAAGCTGTGCTGTTCGGATTGTTGTTACCCACCCCTGAAGTGCCACGATTGGCTGGCTGACTGACTGACTGACTGGCTGGCTGGCAGACAGATACACAGGCAGGTGGATGGGAAGTAGGGCAGACTGGCAGGCAGACACACAGCTTTGGCGATGACACGGCGATAGCACACGTCAAGGTCGGGCGGGTAGAGGTCGATGAGGCGTCGCATCGCACACGTAGTTGAGAGACGACTGTGGCGAACAAAGCAGCTGCAGCTGCTGCAGCAGCTGCTGCAGCAGCAACAACAACAACCCTGGCGGTTGTTGTTATGAGCAACAAACAGCTATGACAGTATCAACCCAGAACCGCGCCGGCGGTCTTCCGGTCTTCTTCTGACTTCGTTCGTCGGTCGGTCGGTCGGTCATTCGGAACAGAACGAGTAGTCATGGTCAACGCAGTAGCAGTAGTTGTTGTAGTAGTAGAAAAAGTTGAAGTCGTAGTAATCGTCATTGTCATCGTAGTAGTAGTAGTAGTAGTAGTGCTAGATCTGACCTTTTAGATCTGATGCTGACCTTTTAGATCTGATACCGGTCGCCGCAAAACGACCCCCCCCGCCGAAACACTATCATCAGAGGGTGATGGTGGTGGTAGTGATGATGATGATGATAATGATGATGACGGTGATTACGGTGATGGGTGGGTCGATAGCTACACATCATCTTGTCAGGGAGGGGCATATATTGAGTTGATGTCGCTATGCCGCTCATCCACAGCACTGTGGCTCCAATTGGTGGCTGAGTATTGATAAGTAGGCAGACAGGCAGGCAAGCAGGCACTCAGACAGACAGGTAGCCGAACGGTTTGACGGTTGATTGATGACAATGTTGAGTGCGCGTATGGATAGATGGCGCACTGGCGGTAGTCGGCCTCGAAGGCGTTCGGTCGATCAGTTGGTCAGTCGGTCGACAAGGGCGGGCGGACGGATAGGTGGTGGTTATCAAGATCCATTTGATCGATTAAATGATTGATCACTGATTGCTGGACGGTCGGACGCTCGGACGGATGAACCGCAGGATGGGTCGAAGGATTGATTACCTTGTCTGATGCGAGGGGAGCCTACCACCGCCAGCGGGGGTGGCGGCTGAGGATGCCGAAGCAGAGGGCCAGGTCTCGGCCATCGACCGATAGTCGTGAAGGGGTTGCCCGCTCTGGCCAGTCGTCGGGAGGCCACTCGAGGCCCCCTTGCAGAAGACCCCCGCCGCCAGCCATAGGCATCGTAGTCGAAGTACCAGTAGTAGTAGTAGTAGTAGCAGCAGCAGCAGCACTGGCGGCGACGACGGCCTGACCTGAGTACTCAATGCCCGCCTCCACGTCTTCGGTGAGTCGGGGCTGCCGGCGGCGTCGCAGCTGTGTTCGCGAAGTCTCCCGTGTGGGGTACTCAATGCCGTTACCTAGGCTAATGGGGTGCAACACAACGAACAACATAGTAAGCAACAGCAGCAATAGCAGCGGCGGCAGCGGCAGCAGCAGCATCAGCAATGTGCAACCAAGTCGTACATCGTACAGGTAAAAAAAAGTGTGACAGAGAAAGCTAAAGAGAGAAAGAAGGAAGGTCGGCAGGTAGAGGTCAAGAGGAGAAGACCTCGGCAGGTAGAGGTCAAGAGGAGAAGACCAAAGGTAAAGAGAGAGAGAAAGAAGAAGACCGAGGGATGGTGAATGAGGTAAAGAAGAGAATGAAGATCAAGGGGATGAGAGTGAATATCAAGGGAAAAGGAAAACAGACAGAGAGGAAACATAGAAATAGGGCGAGAGCAAGCGCGAGAGCGAGCCATAAAGGGGTCAGCCACCGGCTCAAATATACACACACACATACACGCACAGATGATACACATATATTTAAATGAGGGGAGTACAACAATCATAGAGAATGGTAATGCAGCTCCTTTTTTTTAAAACTGAATCTGCATCTGTGCTTTCCATTGTTGATCTCTTTGTTTTTGGGCCATGGCCGATTAAAATACACTCCAGTATACACATTGTTTTTACTGGACCACTTGTTGTTAAGATTACTGGAACTCGCTGCGACAGAGCCAGTAAATAGTGTCACTGTTTTCAGAATCGCAGCAGATTCGCGACAGACCCGGTGCGACGGCCGTTTCAGAAAAGCGACCTGCTCTCAGGGCTAAAATCGTCTGGCCGCTTTGCCATAAGGAGATGAGGGACTGAAGAAGGGGTTGATGGAGATATCCGATCCCTAACTGATGGCAACCAGACTAGGAGAATCTGGACGACAGCATATATGGAATAAACGTAAGTTTACAGGCGCGCGTACAAGGGGAAGTGCGTGTTGTTCCACACACGGACACTGACAAACGTGAACGTAACTTAGGCAAGATGCAACACGTGCTCTTCTCTATGGTCGAGTAGACTCCGGTACCGTTTAGACGCACATTGTGGCAAAAGTTATACCTCTGCAGGGATAACTGTAGGGTGCACAGATCTGTTTTAGGTCATGACTAGAATTTTCCGTACCGTACTACGTATGTGGATGCAGATGAACTAAAGCAAAAACAGAAAACGGAACGCTTTGCAGAAGAAGTCGCACATTAATCAATAATGGTCGCTAGGTCAGCGCATCTTCGTAGGAAGAAAAGAAATCCAACACCAACGCCCGGAAAGAGTAACCTCGAAAATATTGGCAATGGCAGACGGTCAAAATCTTGTCCCATTATCTTGAGTCGCTAAGCGTCCAAGCCGCTCAGCGAACATCAGATAAAGTTCTAGAATAACTTCATATAGTGACATCTTCCAGCAGAACGTCCAGACGGGAGGGAAATTGCACATATGTGTAAGCTATATACAGGGGACCAGAACACCAAGCACGTTTTCGCCGCGTCAGAGGCACCTATGCCAAGTAGTCATTGAAATGTCACCGCAAAATGTATGGTTCTAAGTACGTAGTGAAGCGGTAAAACAGAGGAAATGAAAAGCAAACATAGCATATGGGTGTGTGCATTTTACTTGGTGTGTAGATAATGCCACCATGCTGCTGTTGTTTATTGTACAGCACATGCAAACGTGACTGTGACTCGCTCTGGAGTTAAACGACATACGGCAAGTCGGAATCCCGAATCGTTTGTCATTCACAATGCGTGGTACGTAGCCCACGTGATGTATGGTGGTGTATGAAAACTCACCTAGTGAAAACTGGAACAAACCAGAGACGCTTATCGTCGCCAAACACCTCCAGAAAGTTTGCGTACCGCCCCAAGAAGAAACCCTTCTTGTCGGGCCCTGAAAGATGAAACGACAAGTTAGTCTCCGCCTACGTTCGCCACCTCGTCCACCATCGACATTACTTCGAGCCTCCTGTGACATACGATAGAAACTTGAAAATGACGGAATGCATTAATTTTGGATTTCTTCCAACTGAAGCATTCATGGAGAACAAAGCTATCTTTATATATATATATATATATATATATATATATATATGTGTGTGTGTTCAACGAGACACCCAGCGGCAGGACGAAATAGCGCACTCATACCTAGGCTAAAAGTTTGTGTAGTCTGAAAAAAGTAACTTCGTAATAGATTGACACAAAAAGAACCGGGATATGTCAAGCAAAATATTTCCTGAACGAACAATGATTATCCGTACCCATGCGAAAGATGGGGGGTCGAAAGCTCTCAAGTGTCGTCCTGTTGAGCGTGACCAGGTAGCAGTGGTAACAGAACAGCGATACGAGACTTATGGCGAACATGATCGCCACGAAGAACAAAAATAGAATGTGCAGACGACCCAAGCTTTCAACCGTCATTGATCCAGTTGACTCGTCTCGCATCCCCTAAACAGACAGCAACAGCAAAAACAAGCATAGTCGCAGAAATTGTTATTTGTATATATATATATATATATATAGCTCAGACAGGTGGCGGCGTGGTCTAGGGGACTAGTGCGCTAATCATGGTTGTCATCTACCGGGGTGTCGCCGGTTCGATCCCTGTTGTTGATCGAGTTTACTTTGAGCGATGCTCATTGAGAATAGATGATAAACCATACCGCTGAGTCAGCGGCCATGCTGCCACAAGGACTGTTGAAGCAACCATAGATATCTTAACATGTCCGGCCCTCGGTGCATTGAAAATATACCTCAGGTTAAGTTCCAAGCGCGTGGGGAACGGAGGATAGTCTAGAATTAAAAGCAATCTCCTATAAAATGTTTTCTAAGGAGGATTCTAGGCCGGTTTTGCTGTTTCGCAGGCATAGAGTAATAAGTGTCAGAAATGCTTCCGTGACTACACGTTCACGTGTTGACTCCACGTCTGGACCTAGGGCTTATGTAGTTTGTCTTCACGTTCACTGGGGGACAATTGTTACCACCCCATTATGAGTTAATTAAAAACAATACCTATGCGGCTTAGAGAAAGCCATATGGGCGTCAATAAAGAGCAAAACGGGAGAGCAGAGACGGGGGAAAAGAAAGTCTGTGTATGGAAGGCAAGCCAACACCTCACGTACCTCACGCCCGCCAGTCCAAAAACGGACGAAGTACTGACAAGTGGTTGCCGCGACAAACAGGCAGTATACAATGGCGTAACCGAGGAACAACACGAAGAACTTGTAGTTGGCGAAGGCCACGCAGTTGTTCACCCACGGACAGTGGTGGTCCATCTTGGGGACACAGCGAGCGCACACCGAGCAGTGATGTGAGCGATCTGGCTTGATTAAGGCGCATTTGTCACAGTACCTGAAATCGAAGGGTGCAAAGAAGCGGGTCAACAAAACCTATTAGGCAGACACACCCCAATGCTGTATTCAATTTTGAATAAAAAACTGGTTTTTGTTTTGATCATACATATATGTATATAATATAGTATATATATATATATGTGTGTACGTTTATAAGTTCTACGTATGCTTTGTAACAACACTGTACACTTGTAACAACACTTAACTAAATTCCTAAATGCCGTACCGTGCACGCAATATGTGTTATGGTAATTATGGCTAGCATCTTCACTGCCTTCACAAAAACTGCGCTTGGCTTACACAAACAACTAAAAAAACGCTAACGCGTTCATACCGGATAGTTCCATTGAAGTTTCGGCAGACAATTGGCAACTGTCTGGCCTGACTTTCGAGGATCATCTGTTGGCCTTGTTCCGTCGGTTCCTTTTCTAGTCGATCCAAGGTCTCTGAAGAAACATAGAAAGCCCTGCAGGCGGCCCAGCCGGATACCAAGTCAGTGAGGGCCAACTAAATGCCAGTAGCAGCATACATTACTGCTAAATAATAAGCAACATTCGTATGCATATTTATTTAAGATAACTATAACCCAAAACCGCAAATACTCAAAGATATCGCCCATATATATATATATATATATATATATATATATATATATATATATATATAACACTTTTCTTTTCATATCCACTTTGATATATTTAATTTAAATATCCAGTTCCAAAAAACTACACTTTAGCCACTGAGCACTACTATTTTTTAATTACATATTTAAATTATCTTAGCAACAAAGAACTAAAAAGCTAAAAAATTATGTAAACATATGGGCGCACAACCTAATACACTGTTTCGACGTTTAGGCTAAATTATAGTGTTTGGAGTGTTACACTTACCGGGGTATTTCATTGGGCTCAGTGAAGATGGTTTGCCAATACGACCAGACAAACATTACAAATGTTAGGTGAAATACAATCAGGTACAGAATCTTCTCAATGTAGCTCTCCACCGTATCTGCAAGAGAAACATTGCAATGGGATTAGTCTCATCAAAAGTCAACTCAACGACTATTAGAAACACATAACCTCTGAAACAATACTGGTAGAGGTTTGTGAAATGTACAGCAGCATTTTGCATTATAGGAACATATCGCGGCAGGAAAAATATATTAGGTACAATTCTTAAAGCAATCTAACACCTAAACCGAGACCACGCGGCGCGCATGAGACATTGAACAATTGAAGGACGAACATTTATTTAATCAAAGTAGTTGTATTGCCGTTGCACACCTCGGCGTAGCTATTAATGTGTCTTTAGTTTTGGACCACTTGCAACTTTGTTAGTAACATCACGTAGGTAATTGTATATTTAATTTAGGCCGAGCAAGGTAACGATATTTTGATGGAGAGATGATACATTGCCACTATTAATAGTACGACTGCTATTACAAACCATATCGAAGATTCGTCATAGATAAGAAGATTCCAAACACACAGTATTATTATGACGCCTACAGGTGCCTCGGGGTCTGCCTGGCTGGGTGGGTGGGTGTTGGCCATCTGGTCTGGCGAGGTTAAACACCGCAGACAGCTTAAGCATGGCAGTGTACCAAAAGTGAGCAATGCCTTGCCCGGACATGTAGCCTAAATCGATGTTTCTAATGCAATCCCGGTCAGGTGGCCTGCACGTTGACACCCCGTAAACGAACACCCTCTCTCCATCGTAATCAAATTCGGGTGGGTGCTGAGCACTAATTGCGGTTGTAGTAGAGTTAACATGAGAACAATCGCTCTTTTCGTTATTATCGATCGCTCAGACGCCTGGTTAGCGTTATCATCGCAAGACACTGCTGGCTGTAATACTACTACTACTACGACTCTATTGTGCTTTCGTTATATTCCTCGATGTCGGAGTGAGTGTTGGTTGTTGTTGTTATTGCCCACACAATCAAAGTTTACTGGATAGTAAAGCTGATTTATTCGTCAATACCGCTAATTACCCAGGACGACGTTTATGTACATAACTTAACTAATTCCTGCGCGCGATTTGCATTGGCCGAGTATGCCCGAACGAACGAAGGCAGTAATCAGAAGCTCATTAGACGAGCAATAAGTTTCTCCTGCACCTACACCAAGACAGTGATTAGCGGCCTAACTACCTACACTAGTAGTAACAGGTTATTAATAGCAACCATGAATAACAGCGATACCAGCAACAATCATAGATGTTTGTCTAATGATAGTGGCAATAGTGGAAAGGCATACGCCTCGATTTGCTTGGGTCGATATGCTTGACCTGTTGTATTTTTTATTTATTTATTATTTATATAAGTTCGTTATGTTAGCACTTTGGAGTGGAGAATTGTCTCCGTGCGAACGTGTGATTACGGGTTTTCTAACCCAGGGTTAGCCCAGTGCAGCAATGTGCCCAAACAGACGCTGCATTTCCTCGTTGGATGTCAAGCGACAGCCTCTGACGCAAGAATTCGGATGCTCTCGAGTCTCCTGTCGAAAGATGAAGGCTTCTGCCTACGCGTTGAATCAGCTTGAGCGTAAGGGGGCCTGCAACTCCCATAGTCTCGAACGCCAACGGACAAAATTCGTGCGGATAATCCACACTGGAATATTTCCTGCATTTGTTAGCCTCAGCTAACCTGGAAGCATGACCTGCTCGGTCCGCACCTGCACCGACCATCGAAGGGGCTAATGAGTCGGTTACAGTTGCGTCCCAAACAAGCATGCGGCCACGCTCAAAGGGCGTCAAAGTCAAGCCGTCAGGTCTTTTAACGTCATCCCTCGATAGACCCGGGGGCTCTAAACACATGGGAAGCCGGCAGATCGAAGTGCGCGACTAAAGGTGTCATTTAGAGCGGAGTGACGTGCTCGTCGGCCTGCACTTAACGCGCATGACAGGCCATGATGTGCCAACGCGTCCACAAAATCACCACAACGACATCGGTGGGGCACGACTAGGTCAACACCAAACCGCAGCCCTGCGCTTATGCGCGTGGTCTCGTCGTCCAACAGAGTCCCAATTCGCGGACATGGTAAGGCGTGTAGCCAAGCCCCAGCCCCTTGACTACTAACAGCTCGAAACCTGGCTTTATCGACAACAGACGGTGCTCTATTAATCAAGTTTGCTAGTCGCTTTTCTTGTAGGGGGTTGTCCAATTGCCCTGGTTAGCCCATCGTCGGGAGGAGAATCAAATAACAACGACAATTCGTCGGTCAGTCTTTGAAGTTCCCCGTTATAGGCGTCCCACCCATCACTGTCCAATAATGCTTTAACCCTGTCCGCGGCCTGGGTCAATGAGGACATGATTGCAGGTCCTGCCGTCATGACCGCGTCCGGCACACCTAGGCCGCCTAAAGAAACCGGGAGCATTACCTGTTCTCTTGCCGCAGCGGTCAGCTTAAATTTTAGTATGATCTCTAAAATGTCTAAACTAAGTCCATTAAAAGGCTGTAAGAGCTCTTGTGATAAAAACAGGTTGCAACCTCTAAGCAGGTGTGTTAACCTCGTGGCTGAAAAACAAGATCTAAGAAGGAATAAGCCGCAGTGGGCCCCCAATTGGGGTAGTCTGCTTGCCGCGAAGTCAAGTTTGTCCCTCTTGTCTCAAATGGTTTACAATGCCTTCCGGCAATAAGGGGACGCCTAGCAGCTCCAGGTTAACCTTGTCCACTACACGACAGCCCGGCAGTAAGTCAAAAAGTTTAGTTAAATCTAACGGCTCAAATTCGTTGTGAGCTGTGACATGTACTTCACATTTAACCGGGTTCAATGTCAGACCGCTAATAGCACTAAATTCAATAACTTTCCGTATGTCGTCAAGTACGGTCGGGAGGTCCCCGCCCAGAATCCCGTCATCTAAGTGCCAGGCATTAAGGGGGGACTGCAGTGAATCCACCGATTCCTTAATACACAAACAAAAAAGTGGAGGACCCAGGGGATCACCCTGCTGAAGACCTGTCTGCGATAGCATAGCGTCGTGGGGCATTACCAGGTGGGATGGTTCTGAACCATAGGCCAGGTTCGTCTGGTGCAACAATAATGGTGCCCACGACTTGACGGCTCGAAGCAAATGATCCCTCCGGACGCTATTGAAGGCGTTTCGGAAGTCCAGCTTAACCATCACCGTTGGCAATTTGCGCGATTGCAAAAATGCACGAGCACAGTGGACTACTACCTCTGTACCCTCCGGGGTAGCGAATCCTAGCTGGCGTTGGCCAAGAGTTGCTGAAATAGCTTCCCTATTATCGTAGCAGCCGATTTTGGCCGCCAGTCTGCGAACGACTGAGGAACAAGCGATCGGACGTAATGAGCCATCTTTTTTTTTTAATGCAAACATTCTTGCCCCAAAGATGAGCGATAAAAGACAAGACGGGGGCGAGACCTGTTGTATTATTATTATGGCTGCGCCTTAGGATAAGGCCGGACCGTCTCGTTTTGCCGTCCTCCACCCCGCGTCTCTCACAAAGATGACACGCGTGAATTTAGGTATACACATGTCAAGCGAATAATATATCCATTCATTCATCCATCCATCCACTTTAGTATTCATCGTAATAGATACAATAATCAAATAACAGTACGTATATGCGAAATAATCAAGTAACAGTACGTAATAGCAAAAGAATCAAGTAACAGTACTTAATAGCAAAAGAATCAAGTAACAGTACTTAATAGCAAAAGAATCAAGTAACAGTACGTAATAGCGAAACAATCAAATAACACTACGTAATAGCGAATTAATCAAGTAACAGCACGTAACAGCGATATAATCAAGTAACAGTACGTAATAGCGAAATAATCAAACAACAGTACTTAATAGCGAGATAATCAAGTAACAGTACATAATAGCAAAATCATCGAGTAACAACAGTACGAAATAGTGAAACAATCATCAAGCAAAAGTACGTCAGTAATAGCAGCAATAGCAGTAACAGTACTTACAGGCACATAGCTGTATGACGTAGGCGTAGTACGACCAGGCGACAATGGTCGTGATGAGCACGACCGGCAGCCACTTGAAGAAGCGCACGCACAGCATACAGGGCCGCGAAATGCACGACATCGTGCCGCAGTAGCACGCTCCACGCTTACACGGTCAATCTACACTGAAGCCGGCACCCCTAAGCCGGCAGGCAGGCAGGTGGGCGGGCGAACGAGCGGCCTCGTCGTCGAGGCGTTCGTTGTTGGCCGGCGGCTGACGCCTCGCTGAGCCGTCCCGGAGCCGGGTACGAACGAGGTGGGCGCAGCTGGGTTGCGCCTTCGCGTTCCGGTTGTCGTTGAGCTCTCTCGTTGGGGGCTTATCGTCCGTCCGTTTTTTGTTACGGGCCCCCGGGGGGGAGGGGGACGTGCTAGAGAAAGGGGCGATCGATCGCCACGTTGATCCGAGTCCGCGCCGTGTCGACGAATCTTTTCGGTCGGGTCACAATCATGCAGGTCAAACGTACAGGGGCGGCCGCGACCGCCAACGCCACAGCCACAGCCGCCGCCGTCACAGGAGGTCGGGACTGACAGCCTCGACAAGGAGTTGATCTATAGAAGACGGATAGATAAAAGACAAACATACATTCGATTATTTCAATCAATTTAATTCAATGCAAGTGCTCCTTTATTGCTTTCAAATGGTAGATAATTATATACATAACTATTCAGGAAAATCCTGTATTCAATATATACAATGCACAATATAAAAGGCATAAAGAACAATTTACCATATAATAATAGGTCGAAATAAAACCTTTGCAAAATGTAGATATTAGAAATTAGATAGCTTAATTAATGAACTATTTATATAGACGAGAGAAGACGGATGTCCTTCATATCTCTTTCGGGTCTGAATGCGCAGGGCCGCGTGCATTGTAAACGTGCATGAGCCAGCAGTAATATTTCGTAATACTATATTTATATCAATGAATTCGTAGGTGGATAAGCGGGACGGGAGGCGAGAGGACGGATACAAGGTAAACCCATTCGAAATAAAGAAGGTGAGCCCACGCAACGATTACAAGCAGCACGCGTGACGAATCTTTCCGTCTCTATTCCTCTCTTTCTCTCTCGCTTGCGTCCTCTAGTTCACTCAGCGTGGCACCTCTTTTGCTAGCCGCGCGCCTGCGCCACTCGAGACGGCCCCGACACGCCATGGCCGCCCACTTCGTTTGGGGCGGAGCGGGGCGGGAGCAAAAGGGGGGCGAGAGAACTAGCTAGCATCTAATAATGCTCATTACTGTTCACTAGCTAAGCCACTGACGAGTACCACCCGACGGATGCAGAGATGCCAACCTCCCACCAGCAGAATGCGCAAGGTTCTTGCTTGCTAATCTGGATCTGGCGCTCTCTATCTCTCTCTTCCTCCCTCCTCCTTTCACCGTGCTGAACACGGGCGACGACGACAACGACGATGACAACAATAACAACAACAACAACAACAAGAATAACAACAGCAGCAGCAGCAAAACAACAACAACAAATGCGGCCGGCCGCCGCGTCTCGCTGAGACCTGGCTAAGAATAGATGCACCTACAAATGCGTAGGCACGCCGACACGAATTTGGCACAACAAGTTTATGCCATTGTTAATTCGCCCACCACCAACACTACTGTCCACTCGTGTGCCAGGACTGCTACAGCCACGCCAGTCAGTCAGTCGCGAAACTCTCTCGCATCATGGTGATCCCGAAGCTCTCTCATCATGGACGACGAACGACGCAACGAACGAGCAGACTATACGCAAGGCGCAACATGGCGGCGCTAAATAAAAATCGGGCAATGTGCCTTCGTTTACATGTCATTGTTTTTTGATTACGCAGAGGAATAGGAATTTTATTAAATATTCGTTATGTATTACTACAGATGTGAGCAACAATCATATGTATGTACATTTCTAGTTGCTGTAATTGTTATTATCTGGTTGCTGTCGTTGTTGGCAAATTCTATACTTAGGTTTTTGCCAGCCAGTGCCTCCCCCTTCCCGGTAAAAAGGCCTCACTTACGACTAGTTGCACACTACCTATGTGCTCAGCCTTTGCTTATCTTAACGACCAACTCGTAGTTACTCGTCTATTTTACAACTCTAGTCACCGAAAAGATATTTCGGGCAGATATTTCTACTCCACTGTGACATCAGCACGGAACATATCCAGGCTATCACGTCATAGCCGTGAAATCACGTCCCGGTGGAGAGAACCTGTCACCACTGTCAACGTAAATGTTATGGTGTTTAACTTCCTAGCCCACGAACATCTTAGGCAAGAGAAGAAAAAAGAAACAGAATAACGACTAGCCCAAATCAAGGAGCCAACATTAAATTATGCATCACGTTTTTCAACACCACATTGTACGTAACGTTCACACCTGTTCTCGGAAGCTTCAGAAGTAGGAAATGACTCATCCACGCCACTGGAAAGCACTAGAGCTAGAGGCCCACAAAGCATGCCAAAATGTCCCACGAGCTATTATTAACAGGAGTGAGTATTAGAGCACCTGCCACACCCTCAAGCGGAGATTAATACGGTACAAACACATGAAATATACCGTTCGTTGTAGACTCAGGGCATTATAACGTCCAAGCGTGTAATATATATATATATATATATATATATATAACGCAAGGAAAAGTTAAACAGACACTAATGCCACGCGTTTAAAGGCAGATGTAAATGCACAATAAATATAAGAAAGGGCTTATCTATAATCACACGTATACCTTACCTACCCTGCAAGTACACCCTGCAACCTCTTAAATGCGCACTCTATTTTCCGTTATCTCGAAAAAGCTTGTATTTAACTGGGAACTATTTACAAACTCTTTTGCAGACTCTAATAAATGCCCACTAATAGTTTTGTTTAGTTACCCTTAGCTGTCGTATCGTAATCAGATCAATGTTTCGCCACAAAATCATCAAGGTGTGCACTCATCCGGACAAAATCGCGATAATATGGGCCTGTCATTCCCTTTAGTGCAGCACATTACATGATATACTCGAGCTCTCCTGTCTCTCTACGCTTCTCTTTCACGATTTCGTTCCTCTCTGAGAGTTAATCTCGGTGTCATTCCACGCGTTCAGTCGACAACCGCGAGTGGCTTACGGGTGGCAACAGAATCGAATCACCATCGCGCGTCATATAAGGCAATTCCCTTGTCGATGCGTCACCGTCATCAGCAGCCTCTAGGACGTTCAAGTAAGAGAGAAGTCGTGCGGGCAGGACAACGTCCACATATGCAGGTCTTTCCATCTCCAGAGAGCTGTTATGCTCCGTACGCTGGTATGTCGATCGGTGCAGACCGGAAGACCGCCACTCCACTCGCATCACGTTCTCATACAGAACTCGCAGTAGTACAAACAGTAGCACTAAGCAGCTGACAAGAACGCTTGGCGTCACGCGAGACGCCAACCGGATAATAATGAATCCAGTCGTCTCGTGCGAAAGCCGCTCACTTCACCAACCCAGCACACTATCGGGTTGCCACCGTTATAACAAGCAGCTTTGGCTGCTTTTACTGGATCTGCAGGCATGAAAAATTGGCAATCTAAACAACAGACTACGGCTGGGCTGTATATCGCTATATCGCATGCTAGTTTGGTATCTCGGGAAAACGATTCAAACAAAAGACGTACGCCAACAAAAAGAGTCTCCATGACCTCTTCGGCAAACTACCGCAACAACAACAACAACAACAACAACCGTAACAACATCAACAACAACAACACCAGTAACAACAACAGTCATACGTTTGTACGAATAGCCCGGACCCGAAAGTATCTCTCTGTATTTCTTCCTGTAGGCACGAGTGTGTGTGTGTGTGTATTCATGTGCATTCGGACTGATCCGCCAGCTGCTCCAGATCAGAGAGCACAATCTAGAGTAACGGAACATTATTATTCCTGTTGCTAAATATAATCTAGTCGTTCCAGGAAAGGATTCGATAAGGCGCAACAACAATGCTCGACCCGCCGCGCTCGCTGGGAAACCACCGTCAGCTACCTCTATGGCCTGAATGAAACCTCAACAACAAGAAGACCTCAATGCCATTAAAAGGGCAATAGCAAGCACTCCGGTGTCATTTCCGTACGATTCCGTACCAGATTATACAACTACGTTGCAAACTGCTTTGTTCAGTGGGCTGCGAGTTGTGTCCGCCCTGTGTACTACGCTAGCGGCACAAGCTGCCACGAGAGTACGGGAAGAAGGACGTCGCAGAGCGACGTCTAAGCGACGAAGTGATAAAACGCATATTTTCACGTACTCTAAATTAGTCAAAGCGTCATCGCTTTGCTGTTTTTCTGTTTTCTCTTTCCCCATCAATGTTTGATGTACCCATTGCGGTGTATCGCGTCGCGCCGTTGCTTCGGCTTCTCCTGTTGCTGTGGCCATTACTATTAGGCTCATGCGAAATTCGTAGCAATATATATATATATATATATATTCATGGAGAGTGTTCCCATTTGTCTCGACTTCACAAACACACGCCAATGTTACCGCTACGGCAGCGATTGCGTTCTCAGAATCCCCCTTGAACACAGAGCCCATCGTTTCCTCGGAAACCGCTAAAGCCAGGACAAAAACAGGACAAAACGCATCAAGTCTAATATCACAGACCAACAGGAATTGGATTATGTCCCTATGGCTTTTGCGCCGTTGCATCCTGCTGAAGCGAGCAACAAAGCGAAAAACTCATCTAGCCTTCTCATCACCATAGCGAACCGAAACTGAGAGAACTCAGCCTAGCCAAGCCATCTATGTACGGTCGTGCGCTAACATCACAATATAATTGGGAGGATGCCACTCCAGCTCCTCAGCTTATGGTCGAGGTCAATAATCTTAGTAGTTATTACTGTTAATGATAGAATGCTTAAATATGCGGCTAGTGATTAGCCCCAATAGCAAAACACGCGAGAATTACACTCTTAAAACGTCATCCAACGCCAGCATCGGTACGAACAAGATCTTATTCGCGTTCTCACTCCTGTTATCACCTAATTTGTTTGCCCATAATTTCCTCATTTTGTCATGAGAAAAATGTCCGTAATTTACAAGATATAGTAGACTTGGAGATGTCGAATAGATGGCGGGACCTTTGAGTCGCCGTCACGACGGTCACACGGGAATCAGGCACGTAATGACTCAGGGGTCAGCATCAAAGGTCACACTCGGCCTTGTTCATGCTCATTACTGTTGAAAATAGCTGCCGCAAAGCGAATGCCACAGCCCGCTCCGTAAGGCTATTTCCACGGAATATGGAGTCTCCCTTGCCAATACACAGTCGACATAAATTACATAACAGTCAATCATTGAAGTTGCTCTCAAGCAAGTAATATACGTCGTATATACGCTACTACCACACGCTGTGAGTGAGCAAGTAAACAGCCACAAACACACACACTAGCCCCACTAGCCCCGTGAGTATTTACTTGTACGAACTGGGTCCAAATTTGCCATTCTTAGGCAGGACATAGCGATAGGGGGACCTATTCTAGAAAGTGGCACTGACGCCATCAGAACGACCTAACTGGATCAACGCCAGTATTGGAGTCCGACCGAAACCCCATCTCTGTATGGAATCACGGGTTCGATGCTGAAGATGATGACGCAGCCGTCGGTGACCAGCTCGTAGAGCGAAAGCAACATTCTCATATCCATATTCTTCTTATTCTGACGAGAATACACCTAGGCTAGATTGCAGCAGAAACGTCACGAATTTCGCCGCGAATTTAATTGCTGTCATACGGGCATCAGCACCCCCGCGGGAGCCTGGACCTCTAGCCGGTACCTCTTCGTTACACTGACCACGCCATCAAAGGTTATACTCGGCCCGTTCATGCAAATAGCTATACGGGTGCCAACCCCCCCCCCCCCTCCGTCGAAAAGGCTATTTCCATATAAAAGTTTCCTTGCTAACACACTAAAGCACCGACTATCAACTAGAATCGGTGTAAGAATAACTGTCCGTTTCAGGCGAACGGCAATGACCGCCATATCCTCATCAAGCAAAAAGATCCCCGAAGGTGGCATCTAAATTAATCATATCCAATAGACCATAGAACATGCGTTTTTATCTTGTCGTGTGTGTGAGAGTCGCTTAGCGAACGTAGGCACATTAAATCACGACGTTTTGCTCGCATTGCACAAACACACCATTAGATACACAGATTTCGGGCTCAGCCTCAACAGCCAACACTTCCACGGGACTGCATTCGCATTGCTTCGTGACAGACGGACCCCACACCAAATACAAATGTGGGGCAACGGTGGGGCTCGAACCCGTGCTGCACCTATGTGCCTCGTCCGGTCGCGAGGCGCAGGAGGGGAACTATCATCGGGCCTCGTTTCTTCGAGGCGCTAAAAACTGGGGGACCACATTTAAACGTTCGAGCTCAACGTGCCCACCTACAAAAAGGGCCCACTTGTACTGTCAGTAAACACTCGTTTCGTTTCGGCCGTACTAAGGTGCATGCATTCCAACAACACGGAATTGTTCAAAGAGCCATCTCTCCCGGTGACTCCCGAAGACGCCGCGAGCGCTCACCGCACCTACCTAGATAACGCTGTTGCCTGCCGCATGCCCAAATAGGATCGATTCAGGTGGTCTACGTTTACTACTACTACTACTACTGCATATACTCCAGCGAAAATATGCCAGCACATTTGCTAAAGGAGTCTTACGGCTTTTATCTACCCCTCCCCCCCGGCCCACCGCCCGCCAGCCGCGCGTTTATTTATATTCTGATGATCTAGGATCGTTGAATTTACATTTATTATCATCATCATCATCTATATGTTAGGCTTCGAACCTCTAGGCAGCCGTCGCCCCTGGCTCACAGCGTGACCACGAATCGTTTTTGTGGCTAATAATAGTCATAGTAAATATCCTTTGGCGTAGCTAAAAAACGTCAATCGACGAATTAATTCGTATTATTCGTATGACTTATTAGCCAGTTACTAACCACGATGAGAATGGAAATTCAATTAAAGCTAATAATACATTTAATTATTGTGAATAATAATAATAATAAAAATAATATACTCTGCAGACCTACCACCAATATATATATGGCTAAAAGGGTATTGCTTTGAAATTGAAGACTGCGTAT